>JAYMSW010000437.1:0-22786 GCA_036897725.1 Erodium texanum | reverse complement strand
GTGTATATCAGTTTCAAAATGACGATTTTACCCTTCAAAAAATAATAAGAAATTGCGATTATTTTTGAAAATTTAGAGAAGTGAAAACTCTGGAATTTTTTTAACTCATTATTTTTTGAAGGGTAAAATCGTCATTTTGAAATAAATTTGCACAAAGTGCAACAAAAAGGCAAGTTCATGACATTATTTTGTTGTTGCAATTATCCCTAGATTTAACTTATAACTATGTTACATGTTAAAGATTAGTAGATGCAGGTTGATCTGTTTCATGTAAGCTGTTTTCTGATGCTTATTGTTAACGTGCAGCTTTCGCGCTTGAAAATAAGGGCACGAAGACCGCACTCGTTGCTGAAACTCGTATCCTGTGGAAAGTGTCTGTCGTCTAAATCTCCGAGGACATAGAATGGAGATTTTTCGATGGCCTCTTGTATTTAGCAATTCTTGGAAGCTGCTTAGTTCATCATTTTCTTATCTGTCAAGTCCATTTTTCTTGAATAAAAGTAGAAGCTATCTCTGAACAGAAAATGTAGGGAGGAAATTTATTTTAGTGAAGCCTATTTTTCAATTATTTTCGTATTTTTTTTCGTGTTTGTCGTCAAGAATGAGGATGCATAGGTTCGATAGAGCCTATCGAACCTGTAAAGAGACAAGAAAAACAGATATTGCCATTTATTTTGGGAATCGAAGGGCCATTTGGTGTTAACTGGTAAGGCATTGCTGAAAGTGGTACTAAGTTTTGGGACCATAGCCCTAAAAGTAAAGGGTTAGTGCCCCAAAACCCAATTCCAAGCATTACTTGGCACCCATTTTTTCCAACTCACAACATAGCACCAAATGAATAAGAACTAGAGAAGAAGGCTAAGTTCAAGACACATCTCAACTACTATATGCATTAGAGTTGAATCGGGTTTTAACATCAGATATGGGTTTATGCACAGGAGAGATAGAGAGAGGTGGGCCCCAATCAAGGCATTTATGAAATTACAAAAAGACCCATAAAAGTGGGCAAAGTGGTCACAAGATTTAACTCTCTCTATCTCTCTCTGCAACAATCCCAATATATGAAACCCACTTCCCTATTTAACAGCCTAACCGTTCCCTAACTGCTTCTTCTTCATCTTCATCACCATCTCATTCTCTGCAACTCCATAGCAGTTCTTTACAGGTTTTCACCATCACCATGAAGTGGGGAAGGAGGAAAGCTTTTTCTTCTTCTTCCTCTTCTCTTTTTTCTTCATCTGTGTCAAGACCTTCTTTGTTCTCTTCATGGCTCTCAAAGCTCAAGAAAATAGGCACCAATGATCCTGTCCCTCAACCAGAGCCTGAACATGTCCATGTGAAGGAGAAGGGTAGGCCTAGTTGGTCATCTATGAGCTCTTTCTCTAATGGCAATGACGAAGCTTTCTGGAAGTAGCCTTTTGGGGATGAGGGTTGGAAGAAGAAGAAGAGCAAAGGCCTTGTTGGGTCAGTTCTTTATGATGATTTGGATGATAGGGCACGATCGAGTTTCAGAAGCAGCAGAGAAGAGGAGGCTTGGAGGTTAAGGGACATGGCATTGAGTGTGAAGGTCAAGGACCAGCTTGAAGCGAAGAAAGAGATGGAGATCAAGACACCGAGGAAAAGCTCAGTGAAGGAGATGAAGTTTAGAAGCACTCACAGGAAGGTTTTGGAAGAGAGGTTGAGAAAAATGGACAGAGAGCTGGAGGAAGAAGAAGAAGAAGCTCAATCAACAGATGTTTCAGTTCATGAGCAGCAAAAACCGAAAGGTCTAAAGACAGAGAAGCATAGAAAATCTTACAGCATAAGCTCATTGGAGGGGCGAGGAACGAAGCAGTGCAGCAAAGTCAGAGTCTGTTCACCAAGAACACCAACAAAGCTCGAGATATGCAAGATCAAAGCTCTGCAAGACCTGAGAAGAGCAAGATTGAAGAAGAAGGTGAAGGACACAACAGTGTTAGAGAGCTTAGCAGTAGTGAAATGCTCCTCGGACCCAGAAAAGGACTTCAGAGACTCGATGATGGAGATGATTTTGGAGGAAAGTATCAGCAAACCTGAGGAGCTCGAGGAGCTGCTTGCGTGTTATCTGATTCTGAATGTTGATGAATATCACGATCTTATCATCAAGGTCTTCAGAAAGGTTTGGCTGGAATTGAACGAAACCTGTAAGACTGTTGATACGTTTAACAGCTAATTATAGATGAAAAATGTAATCTTGTAAATAGTTACGTAGTAATTTTCTCCTGTTCTTTCACTAATTTGCATATATATCTCAAATTTCAGCTTTAAATTCAGACCATATTTTCAGATAAGCACAGCACTTTTCTGATAGCCTGCATAAAGATAATGGCAAGAACACAAGCATATCATTTCCGGAGAGAATAAACTATAAAGCAACTTTTTTAAGCTACAAGGCAACAAAAATAGTAACCGAAAGATAAAATCTACAACTATTCCGGGACTAGCCTCTGAAATGTTTAGTACAGATTTATAATTAAGCTAAAGCCTAGGTTAGCAAGGATCAAGAATAGAAACTTTCCGTTTAGGTCAACATGATGAATCATCATCGCACCAATTCCAGTCATAGGGTATCTGCTCATATGCATGCATATAGCTACAGATTTATAATTAAGGTAAATCCAAAACCACTAATCTGAATTCTACCAATATAGACATTGATCAACTCCTTTAAGCAATAATGCTCCAGTTCCAGCTTAGGCTGACAACAAGACAATCACTAGAGTGTGCTAATTAGGCTTCACTTCCCATTCTGCATATCTTCAAAAAAGTGTCATTACTAAAAAATCTCCGGTTACATGCTCACAACATAACATCTTCTCAGCAAAGCGAAAAGATAATTTTTTTTTTCCAGGTACATGTGAGGCTGAATAAACTCTCCAACCAGTCTACCCTACAACATGAAGTCATGCACTAGACCTCTCCAACAGAGGTCAATAGGGAGTTGTTAAAATCCAGATTGGAGACTAACTGATAATAGCATCCCTAGTTCAAGACTAGAAGTTAAAAGTTCACACGTGCACATACGAATTTTTACGTTGTTTCGAATCTAGGTGAAATTTTGAAGCAACAAGATGTCAAATGAATAACAATGGAAGAAGTAAAGATAATAACAGTAAAACCAGGTTTTGCAAATATAAATTGGTTCTACAAGGCGCATGTAAAGTCATTGCTCGAGGAATATTATAAGAGGTTGCATCACCATTTACATCTTGATTGATGCCTCTTGAACAAAAGGTTGGGAGGAAGAAGTCAAAACCAAGGTTTGTGTACATCATGTAACCAATATTATACTTTCACATCAGATTAAGTATCATAGCCAAAAATTATGGACGATGTGCATGACATACTGTAAGAAATAGTAATCTACATGAGAGCTGTAACTACTAAATAAAGGATCCTATTTATAGTCAGAACAAACTAATCTTACCATATTACACAAAACTAACCTGAGCTATACTGAGGCATCAAATGCTGAAAAAACCCATATCTGTTCTGCAAAATTATTTACATTCCTCCACAGGCCACCAAAATCTGCCATGATTGCTAGCTTTGCTTTCGTTCCTTCTGTCATCAGAGTCCTTCCTTTCGGATTGAGCTTCAAGAGTCTCAGATGAACCGGGATTTTCTGTGAAGAACTGCTGCCAGAAGACATCATTACCCCCAGTTGGTGCAGCAGCAGGCTCAGAGTTCACGTTAGTGTCAGGAGATTCAGGTCCATCATTGACATTATGTTGTGCACAAGTTAAAGTTGGAGCTTCATCACAACTTATAGATTCATCCAGATCGATGGTTCGAGCAGCATCATGTGCGATATGCTCCCAACAATCCAATGATGACTCCAACTGATCAAGAAGCTCCTTTATCGACACCAGAGAAGCACCATCTCCACCATCAAAGAAGTAACCTATTCTTTGCAACCTTCTCTTCCTATCACGAGTTCTAATTTGTGGGGTGAGACTTAGAGTAAGTCCAGGTCTTTGCAGCACTTGGTCCAAAAAAGACACCATCTTTTGCTGCTGTTTTGCTATGTTCTGTAACTGCTCCTTCAAAGACTTCTTAATGCTTTGGTGTTCTTGTTCATGTCTCTGCAACTCTAAGGTAAGCTGTTCTTTTTCATGTTTAAGCCTTTCAACTTCTTCCTTAAAGCCCTGTCTCTCTGGATCCGTCAATGGAGATGAAGAACCTCCTTGTCCTAGGTGAGACTGGATGCTATGGCTATGGACCGGCTTTCGTCTATGGATGTTCTTCAAAAGCTGAGGCCGTCCTCTGACAAAATGTTCGTTTGCGAATTCCCATTGCTCAGCATCGATCTTCCTAAAACCCTGAAAAGGACGAAACAAGTATAGGCTTCAGACAAGAAACAAGGATGTGAAACAAAAGCATTCTCAAATAAATCAAACTTACATATGTGTTTAGTTGTCTGATAAAGCTTGAGAAGTTGCTGTGCTTGAAGAATCTAGGCAACAAGATTCTCGAAAACTCAGGTGGATTCAAAACAATGAAGCTTCTATGATTTTGACTCCATGACACAATCGAATCCGAGGAAGGATCATCCACCATCTCATATGTCTTTGCAAGGAAAGGTGGTAGTGAACTCGACCCACCTTGTGCATCCTCCATTTTTACTCCAAATCACAAACTCCACAAATTCAAACCCTGAAATGAACCAACAACCACTTCAAAATCTATAATTCATACATGAAACATCAATCCCCTAATCTCTCCTTCTACTTCAGAAACCTTGTTAGATCCCCCAAAACATCATAGAATGCAAACATAGATAAATAAATAAAAACTGAATGAGCTTCTCTTGAGACCCAACTCCTTAAATCCAGGAACTTTTTGCTTCCAAGCAACGCCAAATCACAGACAATTGAAGAATCCTCCAAAACCCACAGTAGAACCCAACTCAAAACTCAAATTCAGCTACCCAGGTGCCTAAATTCAATGAACATGACACCCTTTTCTCCACTAATCACAGAACCACCTGGATTTGTCGAATTCGAATCAAATTCCCAGAAAACAAACAAATAAATAAGCAAAAAGCTCGAACCTAAATAAAGACAACCAATTCCCGCGGGCCACGCAAAACCCACCAAATCTTCATATACTATACATAAGCTGAAGCAAACAAAGCATCAATTTTATTCTCTTACTTATAAAATCATTACCAGAACAAGACGATTTTTCACGAACTAAAAAAACGTTAAAAATGCAATTAAGAACCAATTTTTTCAGCACATGATATGAAACCAAAACTTGAAGCAGAAGAAACAATAATTCAAAACTCAAATCTAAACCAAAAGAAACAGAGAATCAAACAAACAAACGGAATCGCAGAGTGAATGCTCAGTGTAGCTGGAGCATACAAAACGCACCGTTTTGAGACAAATAGAGCTACGTTCTGCGCAGTTATGGAGATCCTCTCGGCTCTCGCTGTTGAGGTTGAGGATATATTGTTGGGTTCTGAGGAACAAATAAAAATATGTGCTTTAAATTACAGGTGGCTGTATCTGATTGGCCTATCTCGATGGTTTATCATGCTGACGTGTATGCTTCCGTGCACACGAATCTGACCTCTACATGCTTTGTTTTTTGTTTTTATATAATTATTTTACTTAAAATTGGATCATGATAAGATTTAAAGATGTAATAACGTGACCTGATGTGAGTTTGATAGTTTGACCATTCTTATCTGTTTTTGTTTAGAATAAGCAATTAATAACACAAAGATATTTTCTTTAAAACAAATTACACATACAAAGTCTTATAATAAATTTGGAGAGATACATAAGGTTGTAGTGAATTTTTCACATGCACGACCATCTTTATAAATTTTCCCATGTCAATATGATACAAAATAGACGAAAACCATAAAAAATTCTGATTATTTTTCAGTCACTTGACTTGCACGTTAAAATTTTATAATACCTCAAACTACTCATTCTCGTCCTTCAATCTCACGCTCTCTGAAATTCCTCTTACATGTTACATAGATGTGGTGCCAGACACAAACTTATGGTGAATTTAGACTATGATCAGGCTGTGATGGTCTCCCACTCTCTCTCTCTCTCGGCCATGTCTTCGATGCCCAGTTCAGCCATGCTGTCACCACCGCCTTTGTCACCTGCACTTTTGATGGAAATGGTAAATACATTGCCAATAAGAAATATTTTGTTTGATGAAGATTAAATCTGAAAACAGATATGGTATCCTATAACAATGATAATATGACGCTTAGGGGCAATATGGTCATTGTTTATAAAGGGACGGAACCTACACCAACTTAGTCTTTCATAGTTTCTTATGTCTATTCTCAAAACACATAAAAAATCTATACTGCAGCAGCTCAAAAATCTAATGCATGTGGTAATCATCCGTAAAAATCTATAAATGTAAATTGACGTTAAATTGAGATCTTGAGGGCATTTTGTAGCAATATTAGCATGTCTTATTAAATAATGATAATGATAATTGAAATATTATAAGTTAGGAAGCCATACCATATATGATCAACACCGATCCAGCAAAAGGTCATGGCCTTAACTCGATTATTGGACACCATTTTGGGTAGCAACATTTCCATCTCAGGCACTTCTCGTTCTTGGTCTTGGAATAATAAGAGGTCTACAACAGATTAAAGCGAGCAGCAACTCCATCAAGAACGACATTATGCTGATCCATATAAACACAGTCTTCTTCCAATACCATATGATCCTTCTAAAGAGAGGAAGCTCTGATTCAAGAATTATCGATGCATCGTATAGCTCCGGGACACCAGCACCACGATGATACTCTGCTCGAGGTTCGATTAAAACCTTTAAGCATGCTGTAGGGACACTTTCTTCAGCAAAGCCTTTGAAATTTAGGTTCAAGGTTTGAGATTCTGATGAATAACCGGTGAGAAGAGGAGCGGCTTTGAAGAATGTTAAGACAAGGCGAATAGGGTCGCTTTTGAAATGTAATATGCACGGTTGGCTTGAGCTCGAGAGGATCGTGCCATTGGCTGAGAGGAAGTCTACCCTCACCTTCAAAAGAACATAGAAATTCAAGGAGTCGTCACTATGAATAGCTTACAAATTATTCCAAGATCATATCGAACTCTCAAGACCTGTCCTTTACGGGTCTGGCAATCTTGGGATACACAGGTCAATGTTTCAAATACTTAAGTACCTAAGATCTTAAAGTATAATCAACTGTATGAAAATTGAACCAAATTCAGATTGTTCCATTGAAAACACTCGGATTTTATCTAAGCTTTAGAACACTGACCAACTCATCAAACACAGGAAAATTAACGGGTTGATTATGCAAGTTACAGAACCAGATTTATGAAGTACACGAGGCCAGTACTAAATTTACCAGAACTCAATCAACATATGGGATTCAGTTTGATCCTCTTGTTAAATAAGGTCATGTAAATGAATAAATTTTTGGGTGGTTCTCTATATGTTATGTTAAGGTTTCAAAGCCGATCTAAATTTTCCAACACAGGATCACTTCATCGTAATAGTCACTAGTTCATTCATATACCAAAAGGGGGCAATTTCACAGAGCTATTTATATTACTGATGAGCAATTAACTATAATATAATGAACTAAAATGAAGTGTGCAAGATTCATATCTAAAATAAATGGATAACGAACCTGGAACATCCCGAGCTTTCTGTTGTAATCAGATTCAGGCAATGCCAATGTAACAGAGGCCTGCAATCTCTGACGAAGACTATGAACTCCTCCGCCTTTCTGAGCTTCAGTGAGCTCCTTACATTTCACCCCACAACCAGCATCAGCACAAGATGTCACTGCCACGAAAGCCTCTGGACTATTCCTAGTGTAATCGAAATTCAAAGCTTCCTTCATGTGCAATGGCTCCTCCACCAAGTACCTCATCAAGATCCCACCAACCAGAAACGAAGACACCAAGAAACCACACAACAAGAACCAAACATAAGCTGCCCACAACAAGCCTAATCCGTATCGAACCAATAGATCCCAGATCGACTTGTGCTCACTAAACCAATCGGATACTAATGAATTAACACTCCCAGAAATCAGATTCCACACTTCCGATGATTTTGAAATCACATAGTTCCTACAACACCTAATTGTTCCAAAAGGGTCTATAACAAAGGCATAGATTTTATACATCAATGAGAATGGAAATGTAATCAATGTTAACATCAAAGTAATTTGTAACCCAATTGCCTTGATCACAAACCCAGCTAAGAGCTCAAGCAAACTCGAAGAGGGTTCACCTAATTCAGGAGATTCAGCTGAGCTCCGAATCAGTTCATCGTCTCTTCCAGTGGTCACAGTACTCTCCTCCTTCTCCGGTGCTCCAACCGAGCTCTCTTCCTTCTCTGGTTCGCTCAAGCCACCTCTCGGAGCTCCAACCGAGCTTTCATGGCCTCGGATCGATCCCAATTCCTCATTTTCCTTATCCCTTTCCTTCTCGTTCAATTTACGCTGAAGCCTGTACTTTCTCGCTCTAGAGAGAGGAGAGGACTCGGGATCCAAATCCTTCGGGCTCAGCCCATGGGAGCGCCGCCGCCGGAGGGTGCTGCTCGGTGAGGGGGACTCTGGTTCCGTTGGGTTGATGGGTTCGTCGGCGACTGGTTCCGAGTCCGATACAGTAGATTTTTCCGATTGGAGGTTGCTGACGAAGCAATCTGCGGAGGGAAGCTCGTCGAATGCGTCCAGAAAGCTGTCTTCTTCTTCTTCTTCTTCGTTGCTGATCGAATTGGGTTTCGAACTTGCATTTGGAGACTCCATTGATGACCGGGTTTTGATCAATTTAGGGTTTTGGGTCAGATTTCGGAAGTGCAGATCGGAGAGAGACTCAGTCTCAGCGAGCGAGACAGTGAAGCTGAGGCAGAACAAATTATTATTATTATTCTATTTATTTATTCTCAGAAATTATACAAACCGGTAAGGAGCTGTTTGGCAGATGAAGATAACAAATATTTATTTAAAAATAAATATTTATTTAGTTTTCATTATTAAGTTCAAATATTTATTTATGTATTTAATACAACTACCATTTTAAAAATAAACAAGAATTAATAAGAATATCTAACACGGTTTCAAAAAAAAAAATCTAACACCATGAGAATGCACCTAACATAACAGATCTAATTTTAATTTATATATGCAAATAGTTAATATATAAATGTTATTTATATAAAATATTTGTTCCATCTCACTATCCTATCTGGATTCCAGAACTGTTTCATTGTCGGATACATTAATTCCAAATAAAACATGCACAACAACAACCAAATACTTATGCTAATAATAATAGTTCAATTCATAAATAACATCATTTTGAGAAGCATACTGATCAAAATAAACAACATAGATAATAAATTTACAAGTCTTCATATAATTAAAAAAAAAACAATGTTTGAAACTTTCTTGATCTGAGCTTGAAGACTCAATAAAAAAAAAAACTTGACAATGAATTAAACAAGTTAATTAATTGAAGTAACATAGTAAAGTCATGAACAAAGTTACAAAGAAAGTAGATGAAGAAAATTGCATAGGAATACATCTCAGCCACCAAAGTTGAAGATTTTAACATATGATCCAAAGATCACAAAAATATAATATTAATATAATCAAGAAAAAAGGCAAATATAAAATTGTAAATATATGATTTTTCTTGTCAAAGTTCATCATCAACAAGCGGTGGTGGGCCAGAGGAGAGTGGTTGATGAGTCAATTTAAATTGTTTTTGTCATAATATATATACACAAAACCCAAACAGTGGAGAGAGGACCATGAGCTGCCCGGTTTCTGCACTTTTGCTACACTGATTCTCAGACAAAAAGGAGGCTCCTTTGATTCTGAAGATCGATTTTGGGTTCAGGTACTGTGTTTTTGCTTCTGGGTTTCTTAAGATCTTTGCTATTGATTCTGATTTTGCTTCTGCATTTCTCTCTGGCGTGTTTGATGAAATGCCCCAAAGAGAGTTTTGAGGTTGTTTCTGTAAAGTTCAGAACTTTAGAGGTCTTTTTTTGTTGTTCGGGTTTGGGCTGGTGATGATTGATTATGCTAGAGTAGATGTGGATTATTATGGAAATTTCCTTTTTCTGGTTAAGTGCTCATCACTCATGCTCATTGATTTTACTGTGTAGCTTGTAATTACAGTAATCAATTTTGATAGAATAATTGATGGGTTTTGGGAGTTATTGGCTTTGGTTGATGGGTTTTGGGAGTTGTTGGATTTAAATGCAATAAGTGAGCTCCAAGACATGTCTGAAAAAGTCAAAGGCATGAGAGGTGGAACTTAGCATTGTGAGCTGCTTGACTTTTACTATTTGGGACTCACAAAAGGCCTTAGCCGATAGGATCTGAATCCTTTGACTAAATCCTCATGCAAAAGACAAAATGAAACATACATTATTGAAGTGTCCTGTTTTGTTATCACATTTAGGTCAACGAAGGACGGGGCGGTCAATTTGTTCCTTAGGCTTTTGTATACTTTTCCGTACATCTTGAGCAAAGAAGGGACTAGAAAGATTGGACTTTTTGGATCTTGTTGATCAAAGCAGCAGCAACAAGATAGGAACTGTGTTATGTTTGCAAGAGCAAGGGTGGTTCGTTGCTGAGGGAGAAAGGCTATTTCTGGCTTCAAAATGTTGTTGATCGGATATGCAGTTCTTGTATCAGTCTTCGCTTTGAGTTGCTTCGGGACATTGAGAATTGCTGATGCCAGAGTGCCTCAAGATGAGGGTAAGCTGATCTTATCTTTCGTTTCTGGATCCATTTTATCGAAAATTTCATTTACAGTAACTTTATCGAGTTCTTGTGTCATAACGAATGGAGTCTTTTTAGTTTTTACATATACTCCACCTTGTTTACATCTAATCAAAATATTTTGGGTAATTATGGATTCTTTTTTTAGATCAGAGTTGAGGGTGTTTTCTTCATTTTCTGGCGAAAAAGACCAGTACTAACTCGAACGGACACTAAGTGGTCATGAACTCAGTATTGAGATTAGTATCATAATTAGATATTGATATTTCTTTCATTAACCATTGATTTAGTGGATGCTCTTGCGGAAATGGTTAAAACAATGGGAGCTACGAGCTGGACATTTAATCCCGAGACTTGCAAAGTAGAAGGGATTGGTGTAACAGCATTTGTACCAACAAATGCCGAGAAGAACATTACATGCACAAACCAAAACGGTACATTGCATATTGCAACCATGTAAGTGTTAACCCAATATATATGTTTATGAATATCGACATTTATGTGCATCTTAATATTGATACTGTGTTTTTGTGATGCATTGCAGAGTGTTGAAGCGTTTGAATCTTCCGGGAAAGCTTCCACCCGAGCTGGTTCGGCTTCCATATCTTTGGCAAATGTGAGCCATTTGATTTTTTACTATATACGTATTGTGATCCATTCGATTTTGTTTATTGAGTGTTACATCTTGATCGATGTTTTTATGGTTTTTAGAGATTTTGCTTATAATCGCCTAACTGGGTCAATACCACTCGGATGGTCTTCACTGCAATTAACGTCCATGTAAGCTGTTTATGCCATATATCGAGTTTGTTTTTTGATGGGTTTTATGTTTTTTTGATAAATAAGGTAATTATTGGGTTTTGCAGTTCCCTCCTCGTTAATCAGTTATCAGGAAGCATCCCAAAAGGATTGGGGAATTTTACTAGTCTTCGATACTTGTAAGGATTCAACTCTATAGCTAATGGAGAATGTTATGGTAACACTTTTCGTTCCAATCTGATCGGTTAAGTTTCCTCAGGAACATCGAAGTGAACCAATTCTCTGGAGAAGTTCCTCAAGAGCTTGGACAGATGATGAATTTAAGAACTCTGTAAGGCTTTTCACTGCTTCCTCATATGTTCTGGCGTTAATTACACTTAGCTACACTTAAGTTTCAAAGCGTGCTTGTAAAACGTTTATACTTAGTTTATAATTCGCTATTGCAGGATTTTATCGTCAAATAATCTGACCGGGAATTTGCCCGAGGAACTCGGTAATCTGCAAAACCTAACAGACTTGTAAGTTCTTCGGTATGCGAAGACTTAAATTATACACAAATTCAATAAAAAAAAATTGGAACTTACATCATTAAATGCAATTCTTGTATTTTGCAGTAGGATAAACGATAACAACTTCAATGGAACTGTACCGGATTTTATTCAAAACTGGAAGCAACTCACCAGACTGTGAGTTCCCTAACTTTCAAGGTCTAATTACATCTGAGGGTCGATACACCAATTACACATTTTGGTTTATTTCACTTTTCTTACCTTACAATTCGATTTATGCAGGCAAATGCATGCAAGCGGACTTGAAGGACCGATTCCATCAACAATCTCAACTTTGACGAATTTATATGATTTGTAAGTAATTATTCTATGTTCTTTATATATGGATGATATGTTAAGCTAAGATATTTATAGTATTAAAAAATTACAACAAACTCAAAGCATGTTCTAAAATATACATAAAATGTCCTTGAATCAAGAAATAAAAAGAAGAATTTATTTATAGATGTTTAAGTATTAAATTTTGTCATAGAGGGTATTTCTGATTTGATTTTTGACAATTGTATACTAACCGTCAAAATCTGCATATTTATGAACTTTTTTTATCGTACAGGAGAATTAGTGACATGCGCGGGGTAAATCAGACTTTTCCGGATATCTCAAACATGGCAAACATGAACATTCTGTACATTTAGCTTCTTACTTTTTCTAAAATTTTAATCGAGTCGAGCAATTCTTTGCTAACAACTTAATATTGGGTTTTTAGGATACTAAGGAACTGTAATATTTCTGGACGCATACCCGAATATATCTGGACTATGAGTAATCTGCAGATCCTGTAAGTATCTTTTGTATATATAATTTTCCCGTTCCGTTTTTGCGCTACATGACTGTAATAACGTATTCAAGAACAACAATTAAATACCCATTTACATGATTTGATCAGGGATCTAAGTTTCAACGAGTTAAGTGGCGAGCTCCCGAACTTGACAGTTTCACGGACTTTACAGTTCATGTGAGTTTATAACTGCATATTATCTTCTATACTCGTATTATATTTATGTAGCGTACTAAAACTTCGTTGTGGTATCATCCATCAGCTTCTTAACTGGCAACATCCTCGTTGGAAGTATACCCGATTTGTTCTTGAAGAAAGGAGCAAATATGTATGTTACTCGATAAATAAATGAATATTACTCGATAGATAAATCTTGTAATGATCTTTGATCTACTACACGATGGCTTATTTTTATATCGGTTTGCAGTGATCTTTCATATAATAACTTTACATTTCAAGGTCCCGAGCAACCTGCTTGTAGCCGGAACAGGTCAGCAAATTATAAGCGTCAGAATCTCTTTATTTTCGGTTTTTAGCGATGTGATACGAGTGTAGTTATTTATTAATCGTTTCGCCTTTTCTTCTTTTCAGTGAGTTTAATGTGAACTTGTTCCGATGCTCCACAATGGAAAATAGCCTGTAAGTGTATTGTTCGCTTCCATAGAATCAAAACATTTCGATATTTTAGTATTTATATTTCCCGTTTGAGCTTCCGTTTTCATGATTTCTTTTCGTTTTACTTCAACCAGACTCGGAGCTCTTCAATGCAAAGAAGATTTCAAATGTCCTCGATGTAAGTATGTTACGTTGCATTGGCATTTGTTCTGTATCGAATTCTACATTGTCTATTGTCAAATTTAGGGATGCTTGCAGATAGCTAATCCGAACTATACACCTTTCAGTGTAGTTTAAAATGAAAGTAAAAAGTCTAAAATGCCCTTCAGTATTCATCAAAATATCAAATATTTTTGTTCACCGTGATGAATAGTGAAGGGCATTTTAGTCTGAAAAGGCATATAGTTTGGATTAGCTATCTGCAACTATGCCTCAGATTTATTTAGCAAATGCTTGATTTAATAAGTATGCATAGATGACATTTTATCGTATCTCTACTGTCGTAGATTGGCATTCGTTGTATATCAATTCTGGAGGCGAGGATGTGAAGAACATCACGAGTTCGGGTGAGAAGACCTTCTTCGGGGATAACGGGGTCGAGAACGTCGCTGCAAAGTTCTACGAAAGTACCGATAACACCAACTGGGGATTCAGTAGCACCGGAGACTTCATGGACGACTTCGATACGTTAAACACGCGCCAAATCTATTCACTGCCGTCATCAAACTTGCCTGCATTGTACACTAAGGCGCGCCTCTCGCCTCTATCTCTTACGTATTACCGATATTGTTTACGGAACGGAAGTTACACTGTGAGTCTTCACTTTGCGGAGATACAGTACACGAACGACGATACTTTCAACAACCTCGGCAAGCGTGTATTCGATATTTATATCCAGGTAATTCGATATAACTTTTATCGTAGTATTTACGAATAGATAGATGAATTACTAATGAAATGTTGAATGTTACAGGATGTGAGAGTTGAGGAGAATTTTAATATCGAAGATGAGACTTCAGGTGCTCTTGTACCGCTCACGAAGCGATATAATGCAAGTGTTACGAATAATATTATAGAGATTCGATTTTATTGGAATGGCAAAGGGACGACGAGGATACCCGCGTGGGGATCGTATGGCCCGCTCATATCAGCTATCTCTGTCGATCCAAGTAAGTTTTTCTTTTATCGACATTGATCCAATTATAATTCGAGCACTGAAAAAACCGTGCTTTGCACCACACTGTGTATTTGAATACTGTTCGCCGTTACTAAAAACTAACGAAAATTCGATTTCCGTCAGCCACATATTAGCGCTATTGATTTTTATATTGGGTTTTTATTCTTCTCTAATCATTTTATCGGTTATTTTGAGCAGACTTTACGCCTCCTTCTGATGGAAAGAAGAGCAACATAGCCATCATCGTTGGAGTTGTTATCGGGTCAACCTTCGTTATCTTAGCTTTTGGACTTCTTTGGTGGAGACGGAACAAGAAAGCAAAAGCAGATAGTAGCAGCAAGAAAGGTTCGGGCTCCATGATTTATCGAATCATTATTGAATTTCTCAGTTTTTTGTTTCAAAATGTTAAATTACTTGACCTTGTTTTAGGTGCAGAGGAATTTAAAAAACTCGATCTACAAACGGGATCTTTTACCCTGAAGCAAATCCACACTGCAACACAAAACTTTGATCCCGTTAACAAGATCGGAGAGGGTGGATTCGGACCTGTTTACAAGGTACGCAAACTCGATTCATTTCAATATTTGCCGTTTCATGTATCGAGTTGAACACGAATTATATCGAGTTCAACACGAATAAATTGCAGGGTCAGCTACCGGACGGGACTGTAATCGCGGTTAAGCAGCTCTCGGCCAAATCGAGTCAAGGAAATCGTGAGTTCTTGAACGAGATCGCCATGATTTCTTGCTTGAACCACCCGAATCTAGTTAAACTTTACGGGTGCTGTATCGAAGGAGATCAGTTATTGCTAATTTACGAGTACATGGAGAACAATAGTCTTGCTCGTGTTTTATTGGGTAAGCTAAATATCTTGCCTTTGATCAAATATAAGTAACGAAACAAGTGTGTATATTTAATTTAATTTAATTTATTCGTATTTTGTTCGTTTCCACAGGGCGTGAAAAAGATAAATTGAAACTCGATTGGCCAACGAGGCAAAGGATCTGCGTCGGGATAGCTAAAGGTTTAGCGTTTCTCCACGAGGAATCAAGGCTCAAGATTGTTCATCGAGACATCAAAGGAACAAATATCTTACTTGATAAAGACTTGAATCCTAAGATATCGGATTTTGGCCTCGCCAAGCTCGATGAAGGTGGGAAAACCCATATCAGCACCCGAATCGCCGGGACAATGTAAGTCATAGCTGCATCATCGTTTTTTTTTGTGGATAATTGCAAAAAAGTACTGTGCTATCGATTTTTTGTAGGCTGTGGCCCTGAACTTGTATTTTATTGCACTTTGTGTCTTTCCAAAAATGACCATTTTGCCCTTAATTCGATATTGCAGAGGTTATATGGCGCCCGAGTATGCGCTCTGGGGTTACTTGACTCACAAGGCAGACGTGTACAGCTTTGGGATCGTAGCGTTGGAAATTGTCAGCGGGAGGCACAATGCAAATTACGGGCCAAACAATAATTTCGCTTGTCTTCTCGATTGGGTAAGCTCTGAAACATTAATCCGATCTAGCCTCTGCACTATATCAAACGCTTCAGCTTAGTCCTAAACTTCACAAAACCGTTCTAATTTAGTCCCGTTCATTGCAGGCGTGCCATTTGCAGCCAAGCGGGAACTACTTCGAGCTCGTGGACGATAACTTGGGATCCAAGTTTGACAAAAAAGAAGCGGAGAGAATGATCAAAGTAGCACTCTTATGCACCAACGGCTCTCCATCGCTAAGACCAACAATGTCCGAAGTAGTAAGCATGCTTGAAGGAAAATCCGCTATCCCAGAAATAATCCCAGAAGCAAGAACTTACAGCGACGATCTGAGGTTCAAAGCTATAAGAGATCACAACAAGGAGATGCGAAGCCAGAGTTTGAAAGCAAGTCAGGTTCAGTTCTCAACCTCGATCCAGTCTTGGGAAGGCGATTCCTCTGCAACGGGCAATGATATGTATGATATCAATACTGAATCGTACGTGAGGTTCAAGGCCATGGAAAATAGCGAAATTGAAATGGAACATCATAGTTCTGAAGTAAAAGAAGCTGAGGTCTCGTTGGCAAGTGCTCCTTCAAGAACGGGTTCTTGCTCATCGCCTTCTCGGGATATGTATCCGATTTCCAAGAGTTCTTCAATGTAAGTACACAGATTGGATAGTGTAATTTTGACCAAAAAAAAATAGATTTACATTGATTCTTGTACATAATTTACTTGTATTATTTCAACTTATTTGGCACATTGTAAGAGTTTTAAGAGAGCATAGAAGATAAGAGCTACGAAGATTTGTGTTGTATACTGAAATTTTTGTGACACTACAGAAGCTTTTTCGTTTTTTTGTTGAAAATGACGAGAATACCCTTAACCCTAATGTTAAAAATACATTATTATTTTTTTTCCGTCTTTTTACCCTTTTAACAAGTCTTTTTTACATCTATTTAACCATTTCCTAACATAACCAAAAATCTTTTTGGTACTTATGAAATCTCTTTTAGACTGAGGTTGAGGGTATTTTCATCATTTTCTAAGAGTTCAGGATCTTGGCGGTAAATGACGCGTACTTGGCACGTAACACTAAGACTTTGGCCCGAAACATGAAAACTAAAATTCAGACATCGATATAAAGGGATCGGAAACTTCTATTTACGGCTTTAGAAACTTCTATTCACAACAAAGAATCAAAACCCAAGATTTTTCTGTACTAGGAAGAACAAGAAGAAAGCACATCCTGCACCTTCTTACGTAGGTACGGTAGCAAGGAACCAAGAACATGACCGTCCCAGGTCTCCTCCGGCACCATCTCTCTCATCCTATTCAACACATTGATGATCCTCGTAACGAGCTCTTCTGTCGCCAACATGTTGCTCTCCCACAGAATCTACACAGACACATCGAAAAGACCCAGAATCGAGTTCAATGAACAAGAAGCTGTGTTCAACTGATTTATGCAGAGAAAGATTGTGTACCTCGGCGAAGACTTGTACTAGTCTTGGAAGATTGTACTCAGTTGACAGAAAAGGACTGTCAGGTCTGCAATATTATGCAGAGAAAACTTATGAGGATCTGAAATATGAAGTTGCTGCATAGCTTTAAGGGTCAATAGCACATAACTACCATTATGAATCGCTCACAAACACATAATCCTATAACAAATTTCCACTAACACATGACTACTCTTATGAATCTACACGTGGCAAACCATCAAAAAAATCGATTTTTTTTTGTCATGTGACTTTAAGATTCATAAGAGTAGTCATGTGCTTGTGAAAAATTTACTATGAGGTTGGAAACTTACTATGACGTGTGTTTGTGAGCAATTCATAAAGGTAGTTGTATGCAATTTACTCTAGATATAAAGATTGTGTTATGAGGAAAGCTTCTTCTTCTTCTTACTCTTCAACCATGGAGCAAAGCCGTTCATGCACAGCTCTGGCCTCTTCGATGTCGCTCTTCAATGGCAGATACATCAACCATATAGTCAAAACCTGCAAAAGCCATAGCAAGAACAGATCAAGCTTCCTTGCAGAGATCAAGAACACAATGACAAGATTGAAGTTACCTGGTTTAGATTGATGCAGTCTCTATGGAACTTGCAAATCTTCCCAAGAGCTGAGATGGCAAAGTCACGTGCCACAGCATCAGGTAGAGACTTGGATGCACGTGGGTCCCCTATAACAAGGTTCAAATTTGACAGAGCAGCTGCATATAAACAAGATCAGTGTTCATGATTCAATGATCCATAACCAGATCAAAGCACAAACCAAGCCTAATCAACCTTGAACAAGAGGCTTGAACCAGTCTCCACCAAACTCTGCACCAACACCAATTGCACATACAGCAATCTGCAAAAGCAACCATTTTTTTTTTGTTTCAGCACCATTGATGTGAAGCATTTACGGAGTCTAAGATCAAATCACCATTGATACGAAACCTGTCGAGTTCCAAGGCTTTCAGAACCGCAACCATCGAATAGGAGATGAAAATCTGTCCTCCTGAGGATATCTTCTCTATAATTCTCTGCAAGATCACGAAAGATTCGCATCCCAATTCTTCTCACTCTTGCATTTCCATCATCCTGTAGAGGCCAAGACCAGGTTTTCAAGCTCAAGAACAGTAGCTACATATGAATCTAAGTGACAGTTCATCACTGAGATTGCAGAAAATGAAGTCCCTAATCTAAGTTTTACCATTCTGAATTGCAAAAAGATTGAAGAGTTATAGCTAAAAGATTCTATATGAAGTTCAAAGATTATCAATCAATGATGTTATGGTTGATATGACCAGCTTTTCAAGCTCAAGAACAGTTGCTACATATACATGAATCTAAGTGACAGTTCCTCACTGAAATTGCAGAAAATGAAGTCCCTAATCTAAGTTTTGCCATCCTGAACTGCAAAGACTAACAAGTTATAGCTAAGATTATATATGAAGTTCAAAGATTATCAATCAACAATGTTATGGTTGATAATCTAACTTACCCACATGCTCTGTAAGCAGTAAATAATCTGAGAAGAAAAGCGCAAAAGATGCACATTATAAGCTCTGATGAATGTGGCAAAGCAATCAACAATCTGCAATGAAAAAAAGAAGAAACATTATGCAAGAATGCGTAAGGAGTACTAATAATTGCTTGTGATTATAAACTACAGACTTTATCATAATATTCTTCTTCTTGCTTCTTTTCCTCTTGGTGCAATCTCTTCCCTGCTCCAATTTTTTTATGCCATAGAGCTGTGAGAACATTTACTGTATTACTGATGAACTCAACATTCAGAACAGGTTCAGAAATCTGAAAAAAAATGGTGATCTTAAGATAAGCCATGATTTTAACTTTTTAAGTCAATTCCTGATCTCAGTTACGAACATGATGACAGACCTGCATGCATCCATCCAACGATTCCAATATTGGCACACGATTTTCACGCAATGGTTCCTACTCGATCAAGAAAAAACAAATTAATTCAGTTGAAGGAATAATTATGGTAACAAAATAAGTTTCACTTTTACATACCTCTCTCAGAGCTTGCACCAATGTCTTGCAAATAGAGTAAGATAGATTCACAAGAGGAGACTCATGAGCTCCTTGAAGATACCCTTTCTCCTTGGCTGCTTCATATGACTTCAATATCACCAGCATTGCTGAAACAGCTGCGGCTCTGGCTTGAGAGGGTACTTCAGTGTTCCATGCCATGAGTGGAATTAGTGTGCATGAAACCTGCATATATGTAAAATAAAAATACTCAAAAATTACATTAATAGTTTCTTTATGTCAATAAAAAGATAACTCATAACTGTGCCTTGTAATCAACCTCATTAATCCAGGGATAAAAGTCTTCTTTCAACTCTGCAGCACAGCAGCTCAGCACTTCACAAGCTTTAACTTTCTCCTCAAGTAATGTCGCTTGTCTGAGGATAATAACACAACAGTAACAAAATCACCCACTGAAAATGTGGCATAAGCTTAGGTTATTTCATGAGGTCTTTGCTATCAATAGGCTATTTAATCCACATTCTTCCAAGGGTATTTGCACAAGACTACCTTCATGAATTATCCACAAACACATAACTAGCTTTATGAAATAGTTGTGATTACCTGTCACCTGCTTGACCAGAAGTTGAAAGCTGAGCAGATTTGAGAAAAAATGGAATAGCAATGCTCGTGTATGGTTGGAGCTCTTGGCCTAAGCATTTACAGAGTCTTCCCCAGGTCTGCAACACATAATTATATTCATCATGAGAAGAAAAAAAATTGAACACTTTATATACATGGTTTGTGGTAATGCTATAGATAAGAGTAACATACTTCTACTATGAGCTTCCTCAACAGGCCATGTTTCATCTTTGATCCAAGTTCATTCGACGAACAAGTAATCATCACTTTTACAACCTTGTACAAAACAAAAACAGACATAAACTCAGTTTCTTACATCAACCTAACACAACCTAGAAGGGTTCGGATGATCACCTGTTGCATATCATCCATGAATGTCTGCTTCCCAACAGCTAGCCAGATATTGGTTATGCATAACATGAGTTTTCCGATAACTGTCTCATATCTCTTACCCATTGCCACAGTTAACATGACTTGTAGGTGAGGCATGACTGCTTTGTAATGTTCTTGAAACTGCTCCTGAAATCATATGATTGTAAATCTTCCATGACAATGTGTTTCTTGATGACAACAATACATGTAACTACTAATATGAATTTACTATAGAAACCTGAGATGAGCTTGCAACTGATGCTAAAGCTTCCATTGCTCCTTCCTTCAACATTTTTTCTCTTGTCTATAGGTATCAAGATGCAGCACATTGTTAGATTCAAAAGCTAATTTGTTTTGAAGACATTGGTTCTGTATGTACCTGTAAGAGTTGAAGCAATTTGTGCACTATCTCATGAAGGTAAGGTGTTAAGGTACTTGAAGAGCATTTCTCTGTAAATGATTGCAATGCTAACAAAGCTTCCATCTGAACCAAAATCGAGAACACTGACAAAATCAAAACCAGTTCATGATGACAAGTTTTCTGAACATATACAAAACCAAAAACCCATATACCTGAACTCGAGGGTTCTGCGAATCATTGAGTGCCAATGTCAATGCAGGCAAAACATTTTCATGATGATGATCTCGCCATTCAGTGCCTGAAGCTTTGCTGAATTCTTTAACTGCATTGATAGCGGCCCAACGCACACAACAATGGTGATCCCCAATTAAGTGGAAAATTGATTTCATTTGTAGGATCCTCTCATTTGTATCATATTCCTAAATCATCAACAAAACCTTAGAAGTGCACAAAGGAAATGATAATGGAATCGAAAGAGTGTTTCGATACCTGATGGCATTTTGGGGCTGTAATGGCTATAAAAGAGAGAGCTGCGTGACGCAGCGCCCAATCAACATCCCACAAATCTGAAAAGAGTGTTTCTGGGAGATTCTCCATGATTGTTGCTTGGTTCAGAGCTGAAGCTATCTTCTTGAGGCACCTTTCTCCAACAGGACACAGAGTCACAATGCCTGGTAATGGTGGAGCTTCTGGGTCATATCCATCAAGAGACTGCCATGTCTGGTCATCATCTTGGATCACTCTCAGCACATTCAGGAAACCAGAGAGCAATCTCTTCATAAACTCAGGCACTGTGCTCATCATGTTGGTAACATTTCTAGGTTCTTGAGCTATTGCAGCTATGAACGCCATGGCCTGCTCCAAAAGCTCATCTTCATATGACAGATTCTCCACAATTGTAAGAAAGCACTCTGCTAAGGGCTTGGCTTGGTTTCTGAAGAGCATAGGCCAAGCTATTGCTAGTTCAGTCATTTCTACAAACACCTTGTGTGCATCACCAAGTTGGTCACTGGTGATTAGATCTACAAGGTTCTGGGTCAGTCCGATGATGAGGTCATGAAACCGGTCATGCTCCTCTCCGGTTTCGGTGAACTGGATCAGGTAACCGGCGGCGGCTGTCCGCCGGCGCGCCGCCCCCCCGCAGCGACCCGGATCTGAAATGGTTTTTCCGGCTGCATCGATGATGAGAACACCGGGCGTAAGAGTTTCTCGTGCAGGAAGCGGTGGCGGTCGAGGGTTTCGAGGCTCGAGGTCAAGGCGGAGAAGAGGGAAAGCGCCGATTCTTGGTCGAACTCCGGCAGAGAAGCCCATTTCAGGAAACAGATCCGGAGGAAATGGGTCATGCGCGGCCATTCCAGGGAGTGTCCGGCGACGACGGCGGCGATTCCGTGAAGCCCGATCGCGAAGTCTCTGGAACCAGAGATCGCGGCGTTGCGGATGCAGAGGACGAGGAAGTACTGGACGGGGAGCATTCCGGCTTCTGGGTCAAGCTCGGCGAGGTAGTATTGGATGTGTTTGCGGAGGAGGGAGAGGAGTTTTTCGGAGTTGGAGCGGAGGATGTGTGCGAGGGCTTTACGGGCGGTGGCCCGTTCAGGCGCGTCGCGGTCGAGCCTGTGGATTAGGCGGAGAAGGTACCTTCTGCTGCCGGCGATATAGTAGTCGATTTGGTCCTGTAAGGTAATGTTGTTGGCCTGGGAAGGCTGGTGCGGCAACGGCGGAAGAGAAGAGAAGAGAGGGGCGGGGGGGGAGGGGTGGAGCCCCGATGGA
>JAYMSW010000436.1:0-22850 GCA_036897725.1 Erodium texanum | reverse complement strand
GCACCATCCGGAAATCCTCATTTCGGCCACAAGTCATAATTGGTCTCTAGCAAGAAATTATGACTACCCAAGTTATATGAAGATCGATAAATCCGACTTTAACCTTTAGTCATTAATATCTTAATCCCTTTGTCTCTTGATATCGAGACTGAACATAAGACATAGTATAGTCATCCTTACTCAATTCAATCGTTAGTTTCTTGACTTCAAGTGGATTGTAAGTGATAACTCTTTATCAATTAGCATGATCATGCATTTCCACAGTCCCACTTATCAAGGGGCCCAAACAATATCTTCTCATATTAATATGAGAGACAAATTCCTTCTCAATCACTCACATCCTTCATATAAATAACTACATATCCAACAACAACCTTTATTATGACCCGGTTAAAGACAACGTTAGATTGTGTCAAGACAGAAAATACCTATATAGGAATACATGATGATTTCAAGGTCAAAGGACTCAAAGTCTTATTACAGTATAGAGAAATACTAAAAAAAAAAAAAAAACTTATATGCAATATTCTCAAGATGGGTCATCCAGTACTATTTCTCCAAATAACACCTATGATGTGACTTCAAATCTCATATGCATGATTAGTAAAACTTGATTATCAGCCACTCTCTCTCAATTCGATTGTCCAGCGCATGTCGCGGTCTTCTTCTGCTCCGGACGCGGTACACAACAATATGGCACAACCCACCTCCTCTAGCCCACTAGATTCACCAACCGGCTTATCCTCCTCTCCCCAACCGCATGTTCCTCCTCCATCGCGTCATCCTATATGCACTCGGAGTCGATCAGGTATTCTCAAACCAAAACCTCCTTTTGACGTCAACACCACTAAAAATACTAAAGAAGCTTTTCTTAACCCTCATTGGAAAATTTTCATGCTTGATGAATATAATGCGTTGATTCAGAATAAGACGTGGGAGCTAGTTCCTCGCCCTTCTACTGCAATGTGATTCGTTTTATGCGGATTTTTCTAGTATAAAACCAGGTCTGATGGTTCTTTTAGATGGTATAAAGCTCGTCTTGTAGGTGATGGTAGGTCTCAGCAAGTGGGAGTGGACTGTGATAAGACATTCGGCCTTGTGGTCAAACCTACAACGATTCATACCGTGCTCAGTATTTCGATCTCTCGATCTTGGCCTATTCACCAGTTTGATGTGAAAAATGCTTTCCTTCATGGTAATCTTCATGAGCCAGTTTATATATATCAACCGTTGGGGTTTCGCAACACTTCATTTCCTGATCATGTATGTTTGCTTCGTCGGCCTTTTTACGGCTTGAAATAGGCTCCTTGTGCCTAGTACCAACGGTTTACAAGTTATGTGTCCTCTATTGGCTTTTCTCACAGTAAGGGTGATCATTCTTTATTTATTTTTCATCATGGTACTTATATTTCCTACATTCTTTTATATGCCGACGATAACTCTGACAACCTCTAGTGATGCTCTCCGTTTATTTGTTATGACACTTCTTGGTACTGAATTTGCTATGAAGGATCTCGGTCCTTTATCGTACTTCTTGGGAGTGGTTGTGCGGCACCATTGTCACGTGATGTTTTTATCTCAACACACATATGTTGAGGACATTATTAATCATGCAGGAATGAGTTCTTACTCTCCTTCTGCTACTCCGGTTGACACACAGGGCAAGCTTTCGGCTTCAGACAGTAATCATTTTGGTAATCTTACTCTCTAGCAGAGCTTGGCAGGTGCTTTACAGTATCTTACCTTTACACGTCCTGATATTTCCTATGTAGTGCAACAGGTGTGTCCATACGCATGACCGAATTAGTCACATGACTGCTCTCAAGCGTATCATTCGGTACTTGCAAGGAACACTTCACTTGGGTCTCTATTTATATGCCACATCCGCTTCTTCACTGGTTTCTTATACGGATGTTGATTGGGTCGGTTGCCCCGACATACGACGCTCCACATCTAGATATTGTGTTTTCTTGGGTGATAATTTGATGTCTTGATCTTCCAAACGTCAACTTACACTATCCCGATCTAGCACCGAGGCTGAATATCGTGGGTTGCCAATGTGGTCTTCGAGTCATGTTGGCTCTGAAATCTTCTGCTTGAGCTTTATTGTCCTATTTCTCGGGCTACTCTATTCTAAGGTGACAATGTCAGCGCCATTTATATATCCGGCAATCATGTTCAACATCAAAGGATCAAACACATCGAGTTGGATATTCACTTTATTCGTGAAAAGGTTGCTCGAGGACAAGTCTGTGTCTTGTATGTTCCATCTCGCTCCCATATTGCAGATATCTTTACCAAGAGAATTCCTCAGCTTCTGTTTGACGATTTTCGTTCCAGTCTCAACGTCGAGGAACCTTTCATTATTTAAAGTCAAAGTCAATATCGTGTAAATATTTTATAGACATTTGAATATTTGTGATAGAATTTGTAATGTATAATTACTCTCCAAATAATAATATTCAAGCATGAATCTACGCTACAGTAATATTCTTATAAATATTGTTATTTAAATAAGAAGAAAATCTCATGATCATTCTATTTAGAAATAATTTAACTGATTTTATAAAAAGAACATAAAAATCTTCTATAAAATATATGATGTATCCCATTATCACAGACATATAATCTTTTTCTATGGAAAAGAAGTATCCTAAAGAAATTAGGACCCACATGAGATCTCAAACCCTAATCCTCATGTTTGAAAACTTTAGATGTCACTAACTTAAACCAAATTTTTTTTTTTGAAGAACTTAAACCTAATTGATTGATCATAAAGTTGCAATTTCCTACGTTCTCGAGAAACCTCTCATTTCTTTTTCTCTCTTCCTCTGTGGATTCCATATTGTTATGTTGACATCACAACAACAATGGTGTGGAGTTTCTTATGTGAGATTGTGAATCAAAGATTTTGAAGCATCAAAATCACAATTGCTTTATTCTTTTGACTAATATTCCATGTAAAAGGGTGCCCCCACCACCTCCCATGATTACGTGACATCCATTTATCCTCCACTTTCATTTTATTTTTAAATTTGCACCCATCATCATGTTTGTGGATTTAATTGGTCCATTTTGGGCACTATTGCTTATGCCATTTTATAATTTGCTAACATGTTAAATTTACATGTAATTTTACATCACAAATGAGACACAACAATACAAACAATGCTATTTTATGAAATTAATGTTGGACATAATGGTCTTTTGAGTAATTTCCTTAATTAACTTGAGGGAACACCGTATAAACTAACGGTGAACTTAACCTTGTTTTGCAAAAACTAACGATGAATTACTGGGCATGCAAAAAATACCGTTCATGTATTGTAAATGTGTGTAAACTGACTAACACCGTTAGTTTTTTTTTTATATGAAATGACCATTCTACCCCTTTGTGGCCTCCTCCTAGAGACCTAATCAAAGTCTTCAATCTTACAACATGGGAAGTGGTGAAGTGGAAGAGAATTGCCAAAAAAAAGTAGCGAAGGCATAGGAAGCTAGGTGGCTGAAGAACCATAAGAGACAAAGGGACAAGAGCAACAGAGGAGGGAAAAACAAGTAGGAGAGCATCGGAGGGATCACAAGGCAAAAGTGTAGACCCAATCCTCTCCTTTTCTTTTTAGGAGAGCCATATATAATGTCAAGTGTCCTTGCTTAATGGGTCATGACTTGACTTGAGATTTTTTTCCCTCTCCTTGAATCTTGAGACTGTTTGTTGTGTGGTGGAGCTGTTGAAGTTTGGTGGGAGTTAGGCAAAGGATGAGGTTGGCTTTAATGGGTTGTGTGACAAATCAAAGTTGACACAACAAAAACATAAACACAACACCCACACCCAAAAAAGAAGAAAGTTTCTTTCAATGCCATCCAATAGTCATCTTAAAGACAGACCATCAATCAGGTATTGGTTCTTTTCTTTGTCTTTTGGATACATGGGAGGAGCTGTGAATGTGATCATCAAGATTTGGAACTTAAGAGGACCCACTTCAAGCTCTCCTCTTCTTCTTCTTGCTTTCCCTTTTATCCATCCATATTTTCAGGCTTTTCCTTCTGTTTTTTTTTTTTACCAACATTAAATCTTGTTCACCAATAAGCTTTGATTCTTGATCTAGCCACCTACCAAGCACCAACATCTGTCTCACACTTGCAATTAGCTTCACAGATTGAGACATCTGGGTTTTGCTTCTCTCAAATCTTCATTAACATATATACTATGATCTCTCAAATGGGTTCTTGATTCTTCTCAACTGAAAGCAATCAAATCCAGCAAAACCCAGTTCTGTGATTTTATTCTCTTGTCTCCCCAATAATTTTTTGTTAATCTCCCTAGGGACAGCTGTTGATAGTTCAGTTTTGGTTCTCTGTCTGAGTGGTGAGGGAATTGAATTCTTACTGTGTCTGGATGCCAATGCATTTATGGGGAGGGCACAAAACTTGGTGTTGCTGTAACTGCATTCATTAAAAGCTTTGTCTGCTGATAGACTAAACAGATGTCCCGCTTTTAGCTAATACCAGCACACCCTCTCCTCCAATTGGTGGGTCTTTCCTTTTCATGTTCAAGAACCCCAGAAAAAACAAAAATCTATACAATAAGAATCTCCCACTCTTTTGAGTCTTTGTGCAACTGCAATATATATATATATATATTACAATCTCACCATAGCTTCACTTGCAAATTCGGTCTTCTTCTCTCTCTTTCTCATCTCCAGAATCTTGAAACTCTAAGATTGATGTTTTTCTTCTTGATTTCTTGTTTCTCCTTCATCCTCCTCCCCACCTCCTTCTCTGCAAAGCCACTGGCTTCCAAGATGAGTGAGTGGAGATTGCTGTCACCATGGTTCTGGGGTCGGCTGTCTGGTTTCCTTTTGTCCTGGTTCAAGAACAGCAAGCTCTCTGTCAGCTTCTTCCAGCTCCAAGTCAAGAAAATGACCTTAACTTTTCCAAAACCCCAAAATGTGGAGGAAGAAGACAGGCCCTCTCTCCTGGACCTGCCTGATTTGACCCTGGAGTGCATCCTTGAGAGGCTCTCACCAGCTGGGCTTTGCAGCATGGCTGGGGTGTGCAGCTCTCTCAGGGACAGGTGCAGGAGTGACCATTTCTGGGAGAAGCACATGAACCAGAAATGGGGCAGAGTTATTGGTGAAGCTGCTCACAGAGAGTGGCAATGGCATGTTGGTTCCAAGAGGAGGCCTAGGCTCCTTGACAGGAGCAAGCAAAAGGGCCTTTTCAGGTCTCTTTACCAAGCCTTGCCAATTCCTGGTAATGGAAGCAGAATTGGTGAAGAAAGGAGCTGCTGCTTGAACCCTGATTCAATTATGGCTTGCTACTTATCTCTTGAGAATGGAAAGTTATGGTTTCCGGCTCAGGTCTACAACCGCGAGGTGATTAATTAGTCAATTGACATGTTGTGTGGTTCGTTTAGACTTGAAATGCTACTTTTGTTGTTGGAACAAATCACTAAATGGTTCTTGTTCTCATGTCTCTGGTTGCAGAATGGACATGTTGGGTTTATGTTATCATGTTATGATGCCAAACTATGCTATGATTCCAAGACAGATACTTTTCAAGCAAGGTACTTACAAATGCAAACATTCTTGTATGGATCTGCATAAGAAAATAAAATACATATATATCTGGTTGTTGGAATCACACATACATTACATTAAGTGTTTTGATATGAAATTGTTATATAAACAGCTTTAAGTTAGTCATATAACATAAACATTGTTTAACTTGTTTGAAAGAGATTAAATATTTATGTTCATTTTTAAGGTTCTCTGCTGAACTGAATAGGCATTTGTGCAATTCAGGTACACGCCTCAGGGACGGCTGACAACAGAGGAAAATATAGGCTGGGGGCGGGTTAGAGCGCCGCCAGTTGATACTCCTCCAAATGTTCTTCATGTGTCAGACTGTTTAAACGACTTGAAACCCGGTGATCACATTGAGATTCAGTGGAGACGAAACAAAGACTTCCCTTATGGTGTGTTTCTAAGTTACATTTTCCTTAAACTTGGAAATCCAAATTTATTTGTTCTACAACTTTATGTGATGTTTGTGAAAATAATGTGTTGCAGGTTGGTGGTATGGTGTTGTGGGGCACTTGGATTCATGTGACGGGAACGAGCATCACTGCCATTGCCATTGGAGTGGTAAGAAAATCAACTATTGATTTAGCAAAATTAGCACATTTCAACTGTTGAGAACTATATATAAATCTTATCACAGCAATGCAATGTTTCTGCTTAAGTAAAAGTTGTCTGAAACAGAAACCTTAGTAATTGAAACTCATGATCACATCTTGATAAAATATTAAGGGCAGAGATCAAGATCATCTTTAGGACATATCCTTTCTGCATATTGATATGACTGTTGAGTTTAGGCAATATGATCGATCATCTGAAACCTCAATATATCAGAAACAACCTTATCTCAGCGCTAAAGTTCCTAGTTTTCATTGACATAAATGTACACGATCGAAGTGTTAGTTAAGTCTCTAACAGTGACATATACTCGTTACAGACACGATTGTGTTGGAGTTCAACCAGTACACTGCGGGGTCTCGATGGAGAAGAACAATGGTGAACAGGAAGGATCACAGGGAAGAAGGGGACGAGGCAGACGGGTTCTATGGAGGAATCAGAAAGCTCCACAAAGAAGAGGAGATCTCAAAGTGGAAGCGCCTCTGGCCAAAACAAGTCTTGGAATAGCCTCTACCGATCCATTACTTTGGAACACTCACTCTGTAGATAGCCACAACTTCATTTTCATTTTCCTGGAGAATTAGGAGAAGATTATTATAGAAGAGTTCATTACAGATTATCTGAGGAGAAGATCAGGCTTTGGATGCATATATATGGATATGGTGTAAATGTAGTAGCTGCCATGTAATGTGTCCTGAATTCCCAGTTAACAGATTGAAATTAGTTCTGAAATGTTCATGTTCTCATGCAACATTGATCATAATATGTCGCCTGTAACATTCTTATAACTCAACAAATAATAATTATGAAACTGAAACAACAGAGGTTTTATTAGTTACAAAATTAAGATGTCATTGAAATGATATGATCTCTCTTAGCTTAAATTATACATCATAATTGACATATAAAAATCATTTGATATAAAAAAAATACTTTTTTTACACATGGATAAACAAGCTTGGACAAATCGCCAATTGTCATGCATTGCATTCAGCATCACATAATTAATTAAAAAGATAAGGAAGCTTATCATCATTTTTGTGATAAAATTTGGACATTTTTACCAGAGGAAAAATATCAAAACAAAATATATGGTATATTGTTTAACGAGAAATAATTTTTTCTAGCAGTTACCAAAAAAATCACTCCCACTTAATAGTTATTTTTTTTTTGAAATAAAGACGACTTCATTAGACGGAAAAATACCATTACAACATAAAGAGACTAGCTCTAATGAAAAAATTCGAGGTCGTACCAGATTATGACTTACAACTGTCAAGAGCTTCCGTACGAAGCAATACCAAAAAAGATGTATGACTTACGCAGAGGTCCCAATAAATATCAGCATAACGAACCACGAAAACGACCTAAAACCACAATAATTTATATCCAAATATCGCAATAGATGCGCGCCTAAGTCAGACTAATTCTAACAATCTTATTGACTAGCCAAAAAACTAAAGAGCAACATGCTAAAGCAAGCCACAAAGTAGTGCTTTCTCGGACCAAATTACTACACTCTAGCTTCGGGAGGAAGGGCAACAGTTGGTTGAGGGAGGAGGGAGGTTGAGAGTGACGTTAGATCCGGTAAAAGAGCCATTAAGAGAAACAGAGTGAGCAACAACAAAGAGGAAACAGACATAAGAGGAGGAGAGCAAGCACAGAAAAGTTCGGAACCTCCTCCCGCTTTCCAACTTCCACAGGCACACAGAAGAATTAATTAAAAAAAATTAGAAGCACGAAAAAATATTATGATTTTGTTTTTAATTTTGAAACTTTAATATTTTGTTTTTAATTTTGAAACTTTAATATTTTAATTTTTTTTGATAAATTAATATTTTAATTTTAGAAATCATGAATTGGTTAGGAGCACAAAAATAAATTAATTACTAGAAACATAAGGGAACTGAAAATAATTATAAGAAAGGGCCAGACGAGAGAGGAGAAGAAGACTCTGAAAGAAGAAACTAGGTGAAAGTGGTTAGCTATCTCCTTCACCGAGAAGATGAACGGCGGTCCATCTGGTTTCAGTGCGTATTCTTCTTTTTCTCCTTCCTTGATCCACCATTTTCCCCCAAATCTACCCTGAATCACAGAAAAAATGCTCAATTTTCATGTTCCCTTTTCACAATTTTCGTCAATCTCTGCAAACTTTCTGATCGGGTTGTTGTGGGTTTTGTGTTGCAGACAATGCTCCTGTCACTAGAATGTTCATCATCGCTTGTGCACTCTTCACTGTCTTCTTTGGGATCCAAGGCCGGTCCAGCAAGCTCGGGTTGTCGTATCAGGTGAATATTTTATTGCTCTGAGCTGGTGGTTTATTTGGGTTCTCTGTAATTCAGGCCGTGCTGGTGAATTCTCGCCATTTTAGATGTAATTGCTACTGGATTTTGTTTTTGTTGTTGTACTGTTGCACGATTCCAGATCAAAAAAAGTTAATTTATGTGTTTGTCTTTCGTTTTGGGTCGCTATGTGTGAAATGGTGCTGGTGCTGGGGATGCGTGTTTAAGGCTTGCTAGTTCTGCTAGAATGAGCTCATTTTTGAATTTGAAGTGATTCCATTGTTGAATCATGTGATGGGAGATTTGAGCTTGTTTTGGGTAGAATGTCTGTATTAAGGTTAAGAAGGCAACTGCTCTGCTTATTTAGTTAATTCACATTTCAAAGCATCATTTAACCTGTTATAAAGTTTTAATTCAAATAGTATGTGAAGTCAGTGAGTGACAGATTCTATCTTGTTTGGAAGCAAGCTTCATAGTATTCTATGGTCACTACTTGAAATTGCTCAACTTTTTGCTTCTGATGTTGCTTGTCTCTGCCATCAATATCATAGATGGATATTAAATTGTTTCAACTTTCAAATAATAACAGCCAGTGGGTTATATACATGTCTGGGGAATATAAATCATAAGTCACCAGGAAGCAAACAAATTGACAAGGCTTTAAAATGAATATTTAGGATGTCCATTTAGAAACATTCTCCAATAAATCTTATTGGCCTTTCGTTTAAACTTTCCTCGGTTAATATCTTACTGGAAAATGTGAACACTAACTCTAATCAGAAGCTTTTTTAGTATTCTTATATATGAATCATTTGCCCGTTTGCCGTGTCAATATTGTGATTGAATTAGTTAATTAAAGAGAAATTTGGGAAGACAACGAACTGGAGTGGGCTGGAGATAGACTGGATGTTGAGCTGTATTTTTATTGTTGTGACAAGATCTGTTTCTTATCCAACCTCTAAAAGGTGAAAGATTGTAAAATTGCATAAGGGGGACTTGTGGATGACTTTAATATGGCTAATTCAATTGTTGAGATGAGATATGAGGGGTGAGAAACTTGGGTAGCGGTAGGCCTCATAATTTTCTTTCTCCCATTTCAACATTAATTTATATTTTGGATCTCTTGATTGTCTTCTCTGAAAACTTATTTGACATCATTGTTGCCATTCGAAGCATGGTATAGAGGGTTCTACTGCTCTATAGGTTCTATTCCTCCCTCTACTTCGACCTATTTTTGCTCAACAGTTAATAAATAGAGCCAAGAGATAGATCCCAAGCTCCCATGTTTAAAATGACCAAATAATTACCATTGTATATTAGTCTGAAATTTTATGGAATTATTTGTAGTTAAGACGTAATTTCATTCCTTTCTCTCACCATGTTCTTGTTATTTCCACTAGCATATGTAGTTAGTGCTGCCACTCTTCTTATGGAAAGAGAGCGGGTAATTATTGTGTTAGTGATCTACATTATAAATATACTTGTAATTGATGATTGGCTTGGTGAAGATAACGCTATGTGCTGTATTTTTATGTGTTTTATTTTCTTCTTGGAGGGTAATCTTTATTTAGGATGAATGATGCATCCTTACCTTATTTCTTAATTGTTATGGCAGGATATTTTCGGGAAGATCGGCCTTTGGAAGTTCATTGTTTCGGTGTTTGCCTTTTCATCTACACCAGAACTGATGTTTGGGCTGTATTTGCTATATTACTTCAGGGTATTCGAGAGACAAATAGGTTCCAATAAGTACTCGGTGAGTAATTATCCAACACAAGTACACTTATGATCTTTTGTAAAAAAGATGAACATTATGTTACTGCATTATCTCTATTCTTATGAAACTGTCAACAAAATGAGTGTCGGCTTTAATGTATAGAACCCCTCTGGATGTTTTATGTTAAACCACAATATCTTTTGAGAGAGGAGTAGAACTTGCCAAGAAAAAGGCAGTTGATGTGCAAGTAATAAAGAAAAAAGCGAAACTAACTTCAATGAAATGTTGTTGAAAGAGAATTTTATATATGCCTTCATTATTGCAGGTTTTCATCCTGTTCTCTGTGGTGGTCTCTTTATTCCTTGAGGTCCTTGCTCTTGCATTTCTAAAAGGTATTCATTGCTTATATGATTCTATTTCCATACTCTGGTGATTTTTAATTTATCCGCTTTCTTTGCTCATTATATAATTAGTCTACTCATGTCTAAAATGCTTCGAGTTTTTGTTACAATCGTTTTCTTTCTTGTCCTTATTTTCCTTTGAAATGTTCCCTAATACTAATTGAGAGCTTGAATTCTCTTAGAATGTAACAACTGTTCTTGAGAATAAAAAATAATGATTTGTAATTATGGCAAGGCATCACAGCCAAGTAAGAAAACAAATGCTGAAATCCTTTCTTCAATTTGACGCATGATTTTCTAACCCTAACCCAGTTGCACTAACACTTGATGATAGATACATGAGTTTGTATCAGGTTTTGTGCAAACTGCCTTCTGATATTGCAGAATTTTCTGTTTTGAAAACCAAATGAATGAGTTAAAGGTTCTATTAATTTATTTTTGTAATGATCTAGAGTGGATGACTTTGTCTGAAGTTAGGCTCTAGTCGAGATTAAAAGAGAACATGTTCTGTGCATGTTCATTTTACCTTTCTGGGTTATCTCATAGACTGATGTTGAATTGACGAATGTGGACCTGACCTCACAGTTTAAAGTAATATGGATTTCAGGTGCAGACCTGTACTTGGATAACTTATTTCTGCCCACCAGTTTGGCCCTGTGTCATACGGATGTGTATAAAAGAAAATATATGCCTAAGAGAAATATCATTTATCTCCCATAAATTGACAGTCCATGGCAGGCATAAACGTTCAATCCTAAATATTGCCTCCTTTATCATTGGATATTGAAGTATACCCATGACAGTATTTTGGCTATAAAATACTTAGTAGAACAGTTGTGGTGTGTATTTTTGCTCATGGAGTAACTGCAGTATTAACATTTTATCAATATGCTTCAATGGTTTAGCTTCTCCCTTTGTTGCAGATCTTTTAATTCTTAATGATAATAATCTTTATCAAAAGATTCATTCATACTTCTTTTTTTGTTGTTCTTGCAGATCCTGCAGCGAAGGCTCTCACCTCTGGACCTTACAGTCTTATATTTGCTTCATTTCTTCCCTTCCATTTTGACATTCCAGTATCAACGCGGTTTCGTGTTTTTGGTGTTCACTTCTCCGATAAGTCTTTCATATATTTGGCTGGTCTTCAGGTAACTGTTGCTTATATATTTATGGCATGTAATTTAACCAAATGGGAAATCTGTTATATGCCACTTGCCTTCTTCAACATTCCCCATGGTACTGATCTAGTTTCCGTTCTGCAGCTTCTTTTATCGTCGTGGAGAAGTTCAATGTTACCTGGGATATGTGGCATACTTGCTGGTTCCTTGTATCGCCTGAATGTCTTTTTCATTCACAAAGCAAAGGTAATATTTTAATCATGTTGAACAAGTGCACGTCCTAGCTTGGTATTCTATCATCCCTTTATGATAGCATTCCTTATGTATGTGAATTGTGCACAGACAAGGCCATGAGGGTAAACATCTCTGCTGACGATCTTTGTGCCATAGAATGTTCTTACAGATTAACTTCCATATTTCTTAGTTTCTTTTTTGTTAATATTATTCTCCTGTCCGTTTTTGTGAATTTCGCTTTTTAGTTTATCTAGGCACTACATGATTGTGCACTTCTATTATTGTATTATAGATCCCAGAGTTCATCAGTTCATTCTTTTCTCGGCTTTCTTGGCCATCCATGGGAAGTCCGCCTGCATCAACATCTAGGAATATTGTAGGAGGTGCGCCGACCTTTGCAGGTCGACAAGTAGAGGCAAGTACCTTTGTTAAGTTTTTCTACTCTACAGTTACATTTAAACCTGTCATTTTCTGTGGTAAAGTAATGATGAGCACATAATAGTTACACTTACGTAAATTGTTAGAGAATTTTGAAGAGTTACAAAAATAAGCATCTGCTATATATTTGCGTATTGGTGATCATCTTTCAAATCCATTACTTACACACAGTTTTGGTCTCAGAGAACCTATCCGTCTGCTGTGGCTGCTGCAGCTGCAATAGAGCCGGCAGAAGACTCCATTGCCACACTGGTTTCTATGGGCTTCGACAGAAATTCGGCCAGACAGGCACTTGTACATGCTAGAAATGACCTAAATGCAGCCACAAACATTCTTCTTGAAGCACAGTCCCACTGAGTCCCACAGATTTTTTTTTTCTACGCTGAAAGAACCTGGAATGTTTCATATTCAAAAGAAAGATGGAATAGACAAGGCGTATTTGCTCATCTGCTTCCAGGAACCCTAACCGGGCGCCAGCATATTCTTCAGGGCTCACTGTTTTTCGTTCTTTTCATATCTAATTTTCTCTCTCAAGCCTGTCATCGCTTTCACTTCAAAACAAGTATACTGATATGACTGAGAATTAGGAGCTTATACACCAATGCTCAAACAGGCATGTCCAGGTTATGAAGACTGATTTGTACAGGCATTTAGCACTTACAAAAATGCTGAGATTATGTATAGACATTCTTGCCTTTGCTTGTGCTTTTTGGTATGTTAATTGTATAGTATTTATCTCTCATGGGTCAAGAGTTGCAGCTCACAGGAAGTCTCAGGCTTTGCTATGCTTATATATTATTTTGTCAAATAAAAGAAACTTGGCAGACATAAGAAAGAACTGTGAGAAAAGAGAGATTAGGGTTCTCAAGTAAACATGAAGGCGAAAAGCTTGACAGTATAAGCTGGAGCTTTCTTGGTTAAGTAAAGAAATTGGCCTGGAGATTAGGGTTCCCACAGGCCAAGAATCAAAGACTGGAACACAAATAAAAACTCAAAAAGAAGAGGCTTACATCTCAAAATCTTAATAAAAAAACAAGCGGGACCACACAACAAAAAGGCTGCCAAGCAAAGTTTCAGTATCTGGACTGGAGGCCACAGTGTACCATTTCTTTACTGATTGCCATCAACTTGGAAAGTCTAGCTCATGTTGTCCAGAGATGAAGTTATTTGCAAGATATATGGGCACTCCCTGAGATTTTAATCTCTGTAATGTATCTTAAATTATGTCAGACAGTGCTGACGTCAACACGACTTTTATGGAGCTGAAAGGCAGGGGTGATCCAGCTACCACAACTGCATTGGATACCCGACCAGTTGAAGTAACCCAGCCGAGCTTCACAGTGAACACAAGATAGCTTGCCCTCCAATGCACCTTCTTCAACTGGGGGTGACAAGCAAGAAATATCAGCAGCAGTGAAAGCATTTCATGTGAGAATTTCTATGCTACTGAAAAACCTAAGAAGCCACTTAATTCAACAAAGACATGTTTTAATTTATGGTAGATAGTTCATATCATTTCAATTTATAACAACAAAGTTATAGTGGTTATTAACTGAGAGATTATAGTCACCTGTTTTCATCCAACGGAGAGGCTCAACAAAGATCGATGAGCACTCTGACTCATCAGACTTGTTATAAAAGTTACTCTTCCGCTTGTTCCATGCAAAGGATGACTCGCCCTCACCAGGAATGTGCTCCACAACATTCTCCTGCAATGCAACAACCCTTCTGCATTTCTTGCACCGGAATGCTGGAATACGCTTTGTTTCTCCATTTTCAGATGCTTCAACCACAGAGGAAAGATTGCTAGGCAGGCCTGGATCCGCCCCAAATCGAGAACTTTCTATTTTCTCCCCGTGGTTGTAACTATTACCTGATATGAGGATACCATTCACCAAAACCATTTTTACATAAAATCAAGTATAGAAACTGCTAGACTCATTACCCTCTACTTGAAGGTCCAGAGGTGAAAACTCAACCCAACATAAGCCCAAGCATACTAGATAAAACTAAGATTCCATATGTGTGGTTATGCTACTTATCTAGAATACCATAATGATATTGAAAATAGAGGGGACAAAAGAAGAAGATTTACCCAATACTTTAAGCCGAAAACGCTTGTAAATGGAGCTACCACGATCCACCTTGAATCCCATCTCCTCAAACATTTTTAGCTGCGGCAGAACAGAGAAGAAAAATAAATTTCCATATGATTAGCTAGATGGTTTAGAAAAAAAAGAATGCCAAAAGGTTGCTTTCAGAAAGCTGCCTTCTGATATATTAGCCCACATGGACTATGTTCCAGCACCTGTTCTAGAAAACCATCATTGGGACAAACAGACTCGCAGACTTGCTGTAATGATTCCAGTGCATCTGTAGTGAGGTGAAGAGATAGAAAATTAAAAACAATGAAAAAATGGATAAGTGAAATCTATAAAATATTCCATCCTCTCAGAAAGAACATTCAGATTTTCAGGAGATGCTCATAGACCCATAAGACTCCACAAATGTAAGGTATTTGTTCAAACCTTCTTGAGATAATTGTTCAGTTCTCATAAGATGTGCTGTAATAATAGCAGCGCTGCAACCAACAGAGAACATAAGAAAAGAAGAGCATAAACCCTTAGAACTTGACAAAGCAGAAAACTGGAAAAATAAAGATGGCAGTGGAGCAATGCATTTAAATCTGTTCTCATGCACACAATGATGATAAAGATATCGATTGAGTAACTCAGAGAATAAAATTAAGATACACTGCTTCCAAAAGGACTGTACTCAAAGATATTGGTACCCATGTTCCATCGTCGTCAAAAATACAGGTGTGAAGGGTTTATGTGGCAGGTAAGCTTTAAGGTCAAAATATAACCTATTAAAAACATTTGATCATGTAATAATTAAGTTACAACTAGAACAATGTGTATATTTCTTTAAAATGCATATACTTTTGAAATGGCTTCCAATAATAACAACCAGGAGTATATGCATGATGATGTTGCTACAGTATCCAGAAGAAATTGGATAGATTTCAAGAATCTGCACCCCCTACCACCCTAAAAATGGATAATTGATGGACATGTTAGGATTCACACGTGGGTTTTGGTCCCACATTGGATAATTATGGTGTTAAGGGAATCTTGATGTACATCCTGGACCCATGACCTACTAGACTAGTCTTTTACGTCAGAATGATGTTCAATATGCGTACCATAGATTTAGCTAGGTTCTCCTTCTACGCATGCCCATTCTCACCAACTACTGGTATCAGTTCTACAAGCTATCTTGTAACCAGGATGTGTAATCTCTAGTATACTAGGACTATGTTTATGATATTAATTCATCATTAAAGAACAAATTCAAGGATAGCAAAGCAAAACAAGGGGATCTAATAGCCTGAAGAGACAAATATACCTTCTTGACACCCCGGCAAAGCAATGCACCAAAACAGACCCCTCTTTTCTACCTTTCTCAATGAAATCCAAACAAGCATCTAGATAATCCAACAAGTTCTCACTCTCCATATCTCTAATTGGTACTGCCATCCTCACCAGCTTCAAATCCTTGCCTGCATACTCCAATGAGTACAAAAGCTTATGCGGCGACAAACACATCTTTGACCCATCACCAGCTTCATCCTCCAATCCAGCTTGATGATCACCTTCAGATCCACCAGCATAAACCTTCTTGATTTCTTTACTGGGTATTGATATACTGCTACGCCATTCTGAGAAAAACGATATTGAAGCAGAGCTCAAGACAGATAGAATATGTGTTATCTCTGTGCTGCCATTTTGAAGAACCTCTGCAGCATCGCCAATATTGCCTATAAACAGGTTCTCACGAACAAGGTACGGCATGCCCACAACAAAAGCAGCAACAACAACAACTTCTGGTAAACCTTGGGATTATTTTTTCACCTACAACATTAAAAACATCATCACAAATCCTTTAACAACATGAACTATTGAGCTGAAATTTATATTACAACTCTAGAAATGCTATCTAGCAATAGAATTTGCACTAAAAGTTCAAACTTGTTAGTAGTTTACAGAAGCACCTAATATTATAAAAAGAAATAAAACCACTCAAACGTAGAATAGATTGTGGGTATAGCCTTTTAGAGCAAGACCTAATATTAAAACATTTGATTTACTTGAAGGTTATCTGTTTGGCCGCCAAGAATGTGAGGGAGAAAAAAAGACCAAATTTCCAATAAAATCCTTTCATCTAGACTCTAGTGATCAACAAAACTAGAAAAAAAAAAATAGTCTGCTTGTTCTGTTACAGGTAACTGCGTCCGGCGCCATGTCAGTGAACCGCTGGTTCAATTTTCATTTCTTAGTATCTGAAAACCCTCTTTCACAGACCATTTTCCATTGTTTTGTCGGAGCTAAACAAGGGTTTAAACAAACAAGATAGGAGTAAAAACATATAAATTTCTGAAGAAGAACAAAACAAAATTGAAGCACCGGCGACGCAAGTTACCTATCTAGAAACAGAAAATTTCCGATGAAACAAATAAGAACATTTTTGATCGGAAAAGAATATCGGACCTGAAGAAATGGAATATTCCGGCGATGCCAAGGTATCTTATTCCTCCGCCTCGGTAGTCTCTATAGGTCTCCTGCTTTCGCCTTTCAATTGGGCTGTGGTTATATAGCGTGAGACACCGTGTGCTTTGCCTTTCCACGTGTCATGGGCCCACCAGACATAAGTTAGTGATCATAGCCGTTGATCTGGTTGGGACCCATTCTCCTATCATATCATGTGCTATGTTCGAGACTGACCTGTACGAGCATTATACGCCATAGTCAAAAGCTAGTTACGATGAGCTCTCTTTAATGAGCTTAGGAATGGGTATTTTGTTGGTATTAGGACACATGGCTGTCCATGTCTGGAGGACGACACCGTATTTGACGCTTTTTGGTTTATGATAATATAATATATATGGACCGTTGAATTGGTGTCACTCCCATATTTGGTGTCTCCGACCTCCAAAAGTTCTCTTAAAGGCCAAATTTTATATTATATTATCATCCTCATCCTCATAATACAAAGTATATAGATTTAGTGTTCCTTCCATAAGCATCTCAATGTCTCCATCCATCATCAAGGCTTGAGTTTTTAGGTTGAATTGAACTTTAATATAACACAATATCAAAACAAGAACATAATCAATTGAATTTATGGTTAAACATAACTCATATATTTAATCGTAGGAACCTTATTCCACAGGATGCGAATAAGTATTTCTTTCTTTCTTTCATATAAGCACCTTTCTTTCATATAAGCACCTGCGTATTACGTAAAGGTTCATTACTTCTAAACGGGTAGGCTGAAGAAGAATCATATTCTCATTACTACATAAATGCTGTCCGACAAAGTCAAAACAAAGCCAGAATCTTAGTACAGAAAATTCTAAATTGTCTGACACGAATAGCAACCACAAACATGTAAGTTTCGGAAAGCAATGGAATAAGTTTACAAAACCCAGGTGCCTTAAGTTTCTCTGCAATATGAACAAGAATAAAGAATAATCCAAACACTTGTAGTGTGCATTATCGTATTTTACAATTTAACCATCATCTCCTTTGTTCCTCTTGTGAGGCTACTATATCTAGTAAAGCAAGCTATGATTGAACTCATATGATCAAGTTTCCTCACCTTCTTGGAGGGTATAGACAGGTATTTGCCATATCTTGGAGTTCTTCTTTGGATCATCACAGAGGCTGAGATCTGTGGCATCTTCTTTGAATGTTCTGATGAATGTTTTAGCTCCCATCAGGATGAGTCTCTCTATCATAAACAACTGGTAATTGTTCTCAATCAATGGATCCAGGAACTCACTATAGTTTGATGAATATGCCAATTTGTATCTGCATAACAGGCCATCAAGAAGAATTATGCTCAGCTTGGCCTTAACAAGTTTTCTCTACCCAACTTGGTAGTATTCTTTCTGTTCCTTTACTTATCCGCATTTCTTTTAAATAGTCAGCAAAGCACTAAATATGCGAGCTATGATTGAACTGGGTTTCCTCTCAAAGAAGAATACTTTGTGCACAAGCAGCTAAGTTTCATATCTATGAAAGGGGCGATGCTAGTCCATGATAATAACAAAAGATGGTTTCTCATTACCTATATAGATAAAGTAATAGTTCAAATAATTCAACTATCTATAGTTGTGAAATGGAAATGGTAAAGAAAAAAAAGGAAACATAATATACGTAGGTAGGTATGTTAGTCAACCAGATTTAGCCTTTTAATTTTCAATTATAAGAAAAGAGATGACTCAGTTTTACCTGACAGAGAGAGGTGAAAAAAATCCAGGTGTCCTCTCATTGGAAGCAATAAAAAGAGTACGTCCAGGTGGGACCCACTTTTTTATTCTGCGTAGGATGAACTCAGGGCGTGTATCCCTGTCAGCATGAGGATGCAGGCTCCTTGGAACCCCATCCCTGTCCTTCCTGGTTTTTATTTTATCCCCTCGACGAACATGGATGGCGTCATAATCACCCAGCAGTTCTTTAACCTGACACATGAAATAATCAAGGCTGATTTATTCTATACATTAGTACCAATACCATAAGTTTTCACTTTGAGCAAGGTTCCAAACACTACCAAATGTTCAATGTAATTACCACTCTAGTAACAACTAACAAGAGGTTCATTATGGTTTGCGACTTTTGATTGAATAGCTTATTTCAACTACCACATTATCTATGATTTCAAGTTTTACAAGCGTTACTTCTCCTAGGCCAAATCAACATATAAATTTGTTCTTCTTTATTTCTCTCTTGATGGAAACATAAATCACTAAAATGTTATTGCTACCTTTTTCATTACTTTTCTTCAGTAAATTAATATTTTATTTTCCATGAAACAAACAAAAACTCTAGTATACACATCTGAATTAATGCACAAAAAACATATTAGAAAAACAAAACAACTGTATTTCAGTAATCAAGACGAATAAGGTCAGTCATGTTCAGTTCCATTTGAAGTTTGTAAGACAAATACATTGAAATTTAAATAAAAATAAAAAAGAAAATGCTTACCCTGTCTGCTGCATCTCTTAATTTTTTTGAAGCCATTGAAGGGAGAAAAGAATAAGGTAACAATATAGCACTTCGGTTGTTTCGATTCTTGCATTCTGCAAACCTGAATGGTTATTATGATTAGTAATAAAGTAAAATTTCTGATATATATAAAAAAGAGAAATAATGTACAAACAAGCAATTTGCAAACATACACGATGATGAATATAGAAAAACAAGGATAACACATAGTGACAAATGACATATGTGTTTAGAAAAATGCTTAAAACAGATTTTGAAAGAACAGTTCACTTGAGCTTAAAAACTCAAATCAACCGGACTCAGATGTTCTTACACTGCAAGAGTGAAACCTTATGAAAATAACAATTACTCGTGTGTTTATATATTGATATTGACTGAATTGAATTACAAACAAATGAACAATATAATAGTGGGTGAAACGAATGCTTGCAGATTGGTTTATGAGCAAGAGATTTGAACAGCAACTGTCATCCGTAAGACCAACATGATTAACCTAAACTGCTACATTTGCCGACTTTCATGATAAATTCACTTATCCTTTCATTGACGCCATGCAATATTTCAACACCTATATTCGTTGGGAAAAGGGCATCAGTGGACATAGGTGTAAAATTTACCACGAAAGAGGGCTTGCTGTTCGGTTTATCAGCAAGAGATTTGAGTAGCTGCTATCCTCCTTGAGATTGACCCGACTAACTCCTTCTACATGGGCGGCCCCTCTTGCTCCCAACTTCATACTTGTTAACTGTACTCGATACCAAAGTTTTGAATTGTCTAAGATTACGGGTACAGTTTGAGATATGAGGTCCATGTCATACAGAGAATCCATTGCACAAGAGTTTGCTGCCCAACTATCCAGAGAAAAGTAAGTTAAATATTAATGTAAAACAAGCCAATGTGTGTGATTCAAAATACAGAAAATATTAATAACTTTACTAGCAAAATAGAAAGTCCATCTTTTTTCTGGGGCAGGGAAAGACTTACGGTTGCTGAAAACAAACAGAACCCACCTTGCCTCTGAACTTGCATTATCAGACTGATGATGAAGGATCCCTTTCTTGTTGTGTATTGGATTGATACACATCCTAGATGGCATCACAAAAGTTCTGCAGCAGTAAGAAAAATTACATAAGCTTAATCCATGGGATATTGAGAGTATAAATTGGAGTTAAATCCAGTGGAAAGTGAATCAATCCTCATAAAATACCAGAACAGACAAACAAAATTTCAACAGTACAATCAACACTGCTTTACCAATCATGATGAAATATAAATGAGATATTTAATTGTAAACAAGCATAAGCAAGTATAAGTTCAGAATTGTGATGATATACATAAAATTCAGAAAGGTGCAAGTTTGCTTTCCAGATTCCTGATAGTACAGGATATGAAAACATTCATTAGTTCAATTTCCGTTCTTTCCTGCAGTTTCTCGGCAACCAAACAGAAAACTGAAAACAAAAGAGAACCCGTTGATCAAAAAATTGAGCATAAATACCTCCGGAGGAACATGGCTTCCTCAAGGGCACACCGAAGGCTCGATTCCTGGTGGCCCAGACCCTCACAAGATTCGCAGTGCTTCCCGGGACAGTCGACTCGGTTACCCCAGTACAAGTACTTGTCATTGTCGGTGTCTCGGCCGCTGATGTAGTTCTTGAACACGACGACTCGGAGTAGGGTTTCTGATGGAGTTGACAAAGAGAGGCCAACTGTGGAGAGGAAAGAGGAGCTGAGGAACAAGAGAGCAATGGCTGATAAGGAGATAACAAGAAATAGAATTGAGGATCTGGGTTTCTGTCTGGCATTGAAGGTCTTGTGAATCGCCATGGAATTGAAGATTCAGATGTGAGCAAGGAAGAAAGAGGAAGGATGGAGTGATCTAGGAAATTGCCATGTCAGCAAAGTCTCCGACTTTGATGCCGTGTTTGGAACCAATATTTTCTTATTTGGTCAGCTATACATTTTCATAGGGATGATCACGGTACGTATACCTACCCCTCTTTAGAATTTTGCTACCCTAATCGTTCAGGGCGGATAGTGAATGTCACTATCTGGCCCCTACCCTTTGGAACATGAAATTCCCGGGGTTTTCTCCTCCTAGTTACGGTACTGATATCGGGTTGTAACCGCGCCCAACTGGAAAGAGAGGGTTTGGACTTTTGAACCCAATTTTCTGTACTTCTTAGCCAAACCTACTTCAATTGGGCCTTTTACACTTGTTCCTAAGCCCAAAAGAGACTGTTTTGAGCCCAAATGACCTGTTTTATCATACTAAAAATAGAAGAAATTTTTAATTTTAAACTATATGGGTGAAAAACCATTAGAGAGTGATCATCGAGACTAAGTCTCAAGACGGTCACTCCCTAATGATGAAAAAGCATCCCCTAAAACTATTACTTATATAAATAATATAACAATTAGTCAATCAGTACATGGTTGCCTCAACAAACCAGGCAAGCTCCTTATAGAGTCCTTACAAAATTACAAACTAGTACGTGCCTAACAAGTATTCAAATAAATAGCAGCAAATAAACAAGCTAACTCCAAGCTGCTGCATTCCAACTCCAGTTCAAGGGTCTTCTACTAGGTTCAACACCCACAGTAGTACAGTCACCAAGATCTGGAATTAACAAATAAAATAAATCAGTTAAGTTAACAGTTATGACTTATGAGATATAATTGGAAAAAAAAGTTAGTTAACAGTTATGAACCCATGCAAACAAATAAAGAAACAACCTTCTTGCAGTTGCTCTACTAAGAACACTTCATTCTCTACCTTAATTATATCTAACACTTCCTCGGGGAATTTCTTTAGCCAATTCTGGAGGCATAACAAGCACTCAGCAGTCATAGGTAGGGGTGTCCAGGGGGGCGGTTACCCTCCCCCGAGTCCAAAATCTCTCCCCTAACCAGATAAGGCTGTTAGTAATTTTTCACTAACCGTCCCCTACCCTTTTACTACAAAATTCTCAGGTAATTCCCCTTCTGGTTACGGTACGGGTTTTTACCCTCCCTAACCGGTACCGAACCGATATTAATTATTGGACTTTTTTCAACAAAAAAATCGAACTAAATAGAGTTGAAAATTTTGACCCAAAAAATTGTACTCATGAGCATGATAAAATTGAGCCCGAAAATATGTATTATATGATTTGAATAATACCACTCAATAAACTTATAAATTATAAGTTAGTAATTTACAATGTTACATTTATATTTTAGGGTTATAAGTTATAAGTTGGAACATTAAGGTTACAACTTAGAACTTAGGGTTAATCAAATTGTGCATTGTTACTATTATGTAGTATAGGTTATGTGAAATTGTGAATAAGGGTTATACGATTAGGGTTAGATAAATTGTTGAATTCTAAAATATGATGTATTATT
>JAYMSW010000435.1:0-22860 GCA_036897725.1 Erodium texanum | reverse complement strand
ATCTTGTATTAGCCGGAAATCGCTGGTGTTTGGCTTGAATGGCGGTGACAGAATGGGGGGTCGTTATGTGGGATACACCAATGTCGGCATCCAAATCCCATCGTGATCATCAGAATGGACCCCTGGAGTGCATTCGGAGCCTCCCAGGAAAGATGAGGTCATGATTGTTGTTGTGGTCCAGTCATCAGCCGTCTACGATGATGACTACAAAGAGCCCCGTGAAAAGGATGACCTGCCTATCTTCAAGGATCTCCCTGCCCGCCCAACTGTCCCAAAGATATACCCAAGTGAATACTTAAGAGACTGAACAAGTGAAAGTAGTAGAGGGTCTCTGCAGTCATGATCTGGTAAGGGTCCGTGATCTCTTCTCTTTTTAATGACCTTACCTTGAGTACTAAGTTTAATGGTGCTTTTGAGAGTTTATTTATGAATTCTACTTTCGTATCTGTATAGTATCATCAAGTGTATTTATGAATTCTCTCAGAATTTAATTTACCAACTATGTCAAATGCTTATGTTATATTATTTAAGATGATTTGTTTGTATGAAAGGGTTGAAACATTGCAATTTGTCAAGTTCTTTTCTTGTCTACTGAGATGAGAGAGCTAATCTTGGCAAATAGCTTTTAACATAGTCAAGAGAAGGGCACTTTATGAACCTGTAATCATCATTCTGAGTTTTTTTTATGAGGTCAAACCATCGAAAGAGTTTAATTGACCATGAGAGGAGTGCTGCGATTACATGGCAGCGGTATGGGACGGTTAACGTGCCTGCAGAGAATAGATCAAGTTATACTTCAATTTTTTTCGTAGGGAAGAGGATAGTGAGACTATTAGGTGAATATGGGGCTGATGTGTGCCTACACGCCCTACGAAATACTTCATGGTAAACGTTCTTTGTGGTGGTAGGATCATCCATGTTTTCGTCCGTATTAACTATTGTTAGCCTTTTGCGTGATGTGATGCGAGATACGGCCACATATAATTCACTACAGTTTGAAAGGCCGAGTCGGTCGGATCGATTTGTGAACCAGAGATGTGCTGTGTAGTTGACCCGGCTACTTGCCCAGCCACTCCAAACCAGATGGTAATTTCTAATGATTCTCTCAATATGTCATTCTTCTCGATCTGTTTATTATGATCGATTATTTCCGATTTGGGCTCAAGGCCACCCCTCGTATAGAAGAGAGGTCTATTTTTACCATTTAACTCTACAAGAGTTGGTGAGAGATCAAAGAGGTCCAACTAAAGTTGGAGTAAGCTCAAAGAGGCCCAACTGAAGTTGGAGAGAAATAAGGCCTCTGAGATACCGCTACTAAAACTTGAACCGTGCTCTCATGGATCCAAGTTCAAGTGCTTAACCAGTTGGACAAACAAGAACTAGTATTTCCAGTGTTTTGTTACCTCTCTACTAAACCTATGCTATTTATTAGTCAATGAATTTTGTTCGTTATAATAATATGCTAAACTTAATAGACTTTAACTATAAATGTTGGTTCTAATGACTTCCTTGCTCACTTAGTGTAGGGTGAGGAAACAGATTGGAAATGAGGCCACATAGGCGCCATTTTGTTTCTTTTATGTTTTCTAGTGTTTTAAAGTATAACCCTTATTATAGTTCCTTAGACATGCTTCCTAGTACCAATAGAAATCTGTACTCAAGTTTCTGGTCGTTTTATAATTTGTTCAGGCAGAAAAAGGGATAGATGCTAAGGAACCTCAGAAATTAGAGAGTGAATATTGGAACGTTGTGTCTCCAACACCAAGTCAGAGTCTTCTTGAAGCTAAATTAGGCAAGTGCAAGGTCGAGTTGAAAGAAAATCAGAAAATGTATGCTGATTTGGTTGCCGTAAATGATCGGTTGAAGGAGTCGAAGGCGAGATTGGAGCAGTGGATAGTGATAGTTATCATAGTGTTTGTAGTAGTTTTGTATGCCTTTATATAGAAATCTGAAACCTATACATTGTTATGAGTTTGGGTTATAATGGAATGTTTCAGTACTTAAGTTATGAAAGTTCCAATCATGTCTTAAGATAGAAGGGAAGAGAGGTTTCCCTAACGGTAACTTGGTTCAGTTTACACTTATATCCTTGATTACAGATGATATTTACTATATAGGCCAGCCCAGCCCAGCCCATTATCTTAACTTTGGCGTGGGCCATATTCCGGATGCATCTAGCTTTGTGTTTTCGGGCTAGCTCATCCAAACGTCACCATTTCTCGATATCCAACTGACTGTTAGAATGTTCCCTTGAAATAGATCATGCCAGCAAAATATCAGAACTAAAATATTTCCAATTTTCCATGCATAAAGAAGGATAATTTGTATAAAAAAAAGTCCTTATGTTTTTGAGTTTGTACAGATCAATGTTTTTGTATTAATTTGTTTTAAATCGATGCATTAATCATCATTACCGTGTTATAAGTGCTGAGTTATTACATAATAGTCAATTTTAACAAAAATAGAAATTGTTAATTTTACTTCCAGATGTTGAGCATGGAATCTAAATATAACTAATGATACAGTACGTTACAACATGAAAATACTATTTACAATATAAATATTTTTCTTTTGATATAAATGTTGTCACCTATATATTAATTAGAAGATATACATAATATATGTTGGAAGTTTAAGACAAAAGCCCTCATAATCTAGATTTGGTTGAAATAGAATTTATGTCGTCAGCTTCTCACAGAGCACAGCTCGTGTACCGTTTACAGTTTAGACCTAAATGAAAGGACATATACGTTTTGGATGCGTATTTAAACAGACAAAAGTTTGACACTAATCCGGTCGACGCTGTCACAAAACCAGCCGATACTGGCAACTTTATTTACTAACAAAAATAACTAAAAAAACAGCAGTTAAAGACGACTCGAGAAGCTTCATCTAAATGAAACTCCACAGACAAGGGGCTAGTACGGTTAATAAGACAGGTCAGGCAAGGTTGGGAGAGGTTGTGGTTGGACAACGATGGTACGGGTTATGCAGGGCCATGGTTGAACGGTGGTGACATGAAGGGCAATTGACCGATAACGGCGGTGGAAGAACAACAAAGACAAATCAAACGACGACAAAATAGCATCTACGAGAGAGCGGAGGACATAAGAGAGTGCGCTCTTTCCTGCACGCGGCGGCTCTGCTCGTGTTTTTAGGGTTTTATCCTAAACCCTTATTTCTAAGCTATAGTTTTGTTTAATTTTTAAACACTTATTCCAAAAAAAACAATATATTTGAACACTTCGTTTATGTAACTGTCAGGTTTAATTTTTAAACACTTTGTTCCTGTAACTGTCAGGTAACGGATGCATGATCGGCTCACTACGTCGAGTAAATGCGATAGAAAGAGGACACGTGGACGAAAACCGAAATTAAATAACACCAAACCCTACCTTAAACCTTTTTTTATATATTATATATTGATCTCATTTCACAGGTCTTTTTCGAAACGGAAAACGAATTCTCTTCTTCTTGTAGGGTTTGAGTGCTGTCTGATTCTCTGCTCATCATCACCAGAAATAATGTTGCCGCCTCCGGGTGGTTCCCTTAAGGAACAGCTACGTGATTCCGGTAACAAGCTCGCCGACCCTCCGTCTTCCGACGGCGAACTCATCCGCCTCCTCGACGTATGTACTCATTTTCTTCTCACAATTTCGTAAAATCTTGTTCATACGTATCTGTGCGTGTTGCTGTAATTGTTCGTTTTTGTGATTTGTGTACCAGATCACTCTCTGATTCATGTTCTACTTGTTGAATGTAGCATCTCTAGTTGTGTTTATCGAAGGTGAATCAGGAACCTACGCCATCAATCCACGATGCTCTTACTCCATTGTTGAGGTCTTTGGTTTCTGACAATCTTCTGGTCATCCGAATTCTGATGTCAAAGTAGCTGTTGCTTGTTGTCTCAATGAGATGACTAGAATAACTGCACCAGTTGCTCCTTACGACGACAACCAATTGGGGGTACAGAGAACAATAGATGCTTTCTATTTTCTATTTTCTGTTTTCTTTGTTCTGATTTGGGTTTCTGATAAATCTTGTTCTGTTCTTGCAGCAAGTCTTTCAGCTGATCGTGTCGTCATTTGCAAATCTATCTGATATCAGCAGCCGATCGTATGCCAAAAGGATATTGATTCTTGAAGTTGTGTTGAAGGTCAAATCATGTATGGTGATGTTGGATCTTGAATTGTACACCCTACTTGCTGAAATGTTTGAGCATTTCCTTAAAGGGATAAGGTATGGTGGTTTTTTTGGGTACTGATTTATTATCTTTTTGTATGAAAGTTGCTGGCCTTTTTATTCCTATTACTGGTCTATTGTGTAAAAAGTGGCTAATTGTTAGAATTCTCCTTTGTTGATAACATTTAATAGTAGATAAATAAGAATGTTTGTTTTCAAAGTTCAATTGTATTTGCATGATTCTACTTTATTGTCTTGTAAAGTTAATTCCCCCAAAACTAGATTATTATTACTGGGGAAAAGTTGAGTCTACTACTTTAGACTGATGTTTCTCTGTTCCTAAGTCTAATGGTCGAGGCATTATACTAAAAGCATCACAATTTCAGGTTTATACAACTGCAAGGCAGATGAAATTTTCTTGTGTAAATGGCAACAAATTCATAATTTATATGTGTTCCCATACTGATACTGTCTTCTGTTATATTTTCAGAGATTACCACCCAAACAATGTTTTTTCAGCCATGAGTACAATTATGACCCTTGTTTTAGAAGAAAGTGAAGACATCTCTAAGGAGTTGCTTGCCCCCATCTTGGCTAGCTTGAAAAGTGACAACCAGGTTCTACAATTGAAGTTGAAGTTGCCATAATATTTGGTTTTAATTGTTTGCTGATTATGTTTCATGTTTTTTCAGGAGGTACAGCCAATTGCTCGGAGGTTGGGTGAGCAAGTACTTGAAAGCTGTGTTGCGAAGGTTAAGCCTTATTTGATTCAAGCTGTAGAATCCTTGAGGATTTCCGTAGATGATTATAGTCCAGTGATTGCATCGATTTGTGATCTAGAGATTTCTTGTGTGGTAGACCCGACTGAGAGCCCTGCCACTCCAGACCAGATGGTAATTTCTAATGATTCTCTCAATGGGACATTCTTCCAAACTTATTTATATCCTCATTATAACGGCATGTTAAAGAAAGTTGCTGATTATGTTTGTAACACCCACTGTTCCTTGGACCTGCTGCAGGTAGGAAAAGGGATAGACTCAAATGAACCTCTGGACTATCATAAAACGATCAAGGACAATGCAAACACAGCTTCCACTTGGATAGCTGTTTCATCTAGCCATGGAAAAGGCAAGGCATTAGAGAGTGAACTCATGAATGTGGCAAAGGAACCCAAGGACAATGCAAACCCGTCTCGTAAGCGACCTTGTACTTGGGCAGCTGGTTCTTCTAGCCATGAAAAAGACAAGGCATTAGAGAGTGAATCCATTGATGTTGTTGCAAAGGAACCTCTGGACTATCTTAATAGCGTCAATGACAATGCAAACACACCTTGTAAGCGACCTTCTACTTGGGCAGCTGTTTCTCATGTCCTTGAAAAGGACAAGGTATTAGAGAGCGAATCCGGGAACGTTACATCTCCATCACCAAATGAGAGTTTTCTTCAAGAAGGCCGAGCGCGAATGGCCGAGTTCGAAGCTCAGTTAGTGAATTTTAAGGTTGAGTTGGAAGAAAATCAGAAAAGGTATTCTGATTTAGTTGCTGCAAGGGATGGATTGAAGAAGTATTTGTATGCCAACTCATAGAAAGAAAAAAAAACTAATGTGTTAAGTGCTATATTTAAGCTGCCTTTTGAGTACGAATTTAAGAGTTCCAAACAGAACATGTAATTAGTAAATAGTCAAAGTTTTGTATGCCTTTAAATTATGAAACAGATAGAATTTACCAAATTTTTGGTATGGAATTGTCCATGAGTGAATTTGGCATGGCTTTGCTGCATTTCCAATTGGGACATGACACGTGGATGAGAGGAATGCCACGTGGATCACAATTCCGTCGTCTACATCCGAAGGCGCGGATGTGAAAACAGAAATTTAACTAAAATTCACAGAGCCCGCCAAACCCGAAAAGTCTTTTTCAAAACCAAAAGCCCTAGTCTATTTTTCTGTTCATCTCTATCTGGAAACAAAACCCCCAATTCTATCTTCATCTTCTCCGATCACTGTCTCTTCTACGGTTTCATTGCTCTGAAACCTAGCTTCTTGCTTCTCCGATCAACAACCTCTTAGTCTTACCTTACATCCCCCAACGATGTCAGCGTCTTTTGGTACAGAGCTCGAGAAACAGCTACTGGATTCCGGTAACAGGCTCGCCGACCCTCAGTCTTCCGACGACGATCTCCTACCGCTTCTCGACGTATGTACTCATTTTCTTCTAACAATTTCGTAAAAAACTTGTTCATAGATATGTGTGTTTAGCTGTAGCCACGATCATGTTCATGTGTATAGCATTTTCCAAATTGATCTATGTTATGCGTTAATACCACTTCTCTTTCTGTTTTGTGTTCTACTTGTTGAGTACAGCGAGTTTATAATCGTTTATTAAGGGTGGATCAGCAACCTAAGAAATCAATGGTGAATGTGATTTCACCATCGTTGAGGGCATTGGTAGCTAAGACACTTCTGCATCATCCGAATTCTGATGTCCAAGTTGCAGTTGCTTCTTGTATCAGTGAGATCACTAGAATAACTGCACCAGATCCTCCTTATGATGATGACCAAATGAAGGTACAGAGGGAAATAGTTGTTTTCTTGTTTCTGTTTTCTTCGTTCTGATTTGGTTTTCTGATAAATCTTGTTCTGGTCTTGCAGGAAGTCTTTCAGCTGATCGTATCATCTTTTGCAAATCTATCTGATCTGTCGAGCCAATCCTATGCCAAAAGGATAAATATTCTTGAAACCGTATCAACTGTCAGATCATGTTTGGTGATGTTGGATCTCAAATGTGACGGATTGGTTGTTGATATATTCAAGCATTGCCTTAAAGGGATAAGGTATGATGGATTCATATTTTCTTTTATTTAGATTCACTTAGGCTTGCAGATGTTTTGTTAATGTTATACCTATATGATATCTTCTGCATTATATGCTAATTCTCAAGGATTCAGTTTCTTTGATGCATGCTGTAAAATGTTAGAACAGTATAATGATGTTTACCATTGCTTTGATGAGTGTGTTGCTTATGCTTGCCAGATTCCTATAAATACCTGTTCATAGGTATTGCTCAAAATGCTTTTGGCACAATTCATATACAAGTAATCTGAAGAAGACAGCGTGGATAAAATTCTATAGTGTAATGTTGGATATTCATTTTTTATGTACCTTCAGAAACTTTTCTGCAACAAATGCATACTTTGTTTGTAGATAATTTGTTTTGTATTGCTGATACAAATGTACTTCTTTTGTATCTACTGATGTGACTTAATTAAGTTGTATATTTCCATACTGATGCTGCCTTCTATATTACTTTCAGAGATTACCACCCAGGTAATGTTTTTTCATCCATGGAGACAATTATGACAGTTGTTTTAGAAGAAAGTGATGGCATCTCTAAGGAGTTGCTTTCCCCCATCTTAGCTAGCTTGAAAAAGGATAACGAGGTTCTACCATTTAAGTGGAAGTTGCCATATATATGTCATATATTTTGGTTGTAATGGTTTGTTGATTATATTTTTATGTTTTCTAGGAGGTACTGCCAATTACTCGGTTGTTGGCTGAGAAAGTACTCGAAAGCTGTGCTGCAAAGGTTAAGCCTTATTTGATTCAAGTTGTACAATCCTTGAGGATTCCGGTAGATGATTACAGTCCAGTGGTTGCATCAATTTGTGAGCAAGAGACGTCTAGTTTAGTTGAGCAGAATGATCTCCATGCTACTCCGGACCAGATGGTAATTTCTAATAATTCCCTCAATATGACAATCTTCTTAATCTATTTATCATGACCAATTACTTCACGTGGTTACTTCTATACCATGTGCCATTTATTAGTCAATGGATGTTATTCATTATATTAATATGTTAGACTTAAGAGAGTTGGCCTTTTCCCAATCAGGAGTTCAACTATATCTGTTAGTTCTAATGACTTCCATGCTCACTCAATGTAGGGTGAGGAAAACAGATTGGAATGGACATCTTCGGAGGATGCCACACAGGTTCGCCATTCTATTTCTTTTTATGTTTACTAGTGTTTTGTTGTATAACCAACATTGCTCCTTGGACCTGCTTCCTAACACCTAACAAAATCTTAGTCAAGTTTCCGGTCATTTTGTGCTTTGGTTAGGTAGATGAAGAGATAGATACAGGGGAAACATCTACCAGAAATGCTCATCATGCTACTGAGAAGTCTTCAAATTCAGCTGTGCGCAATGAAATCACGCATATGGGAGAAGAGGAGCCATTTCTGCATTCAAACTCAAAAAAGCACAAGGATGACCATCTTGCCGACCATTTGAAGAGTACTAATTCCATAAACAATGCCGACCCTGATAATATGGATACTGAAAAGGCATTAGAGAGTGAATCTATGAATGTTGCATCTTCATCGCCAAGGAGGAGTCCTGAAGAAGGTTGTGCACTAGAGGCTGAAAGACCAAAAAAGGAAACCTCATCAACTAAAGACAATATGCCATTGGAGAGTGAATCTGGGAATGTTGCATCTTCTTCGCCAAGGAGGAGTCCTGAAGAAGGTTGTGCACTAGAGGCTGGAAGACCAAAGAAGGAAACCTCATCAACTAAAGACAATATGCCATTGGAGAGTGAATCTGGGAATGTTGCATGTCCATTGCCAAATGGAAGCCTTCCCGAAGAAGGTCATGCACGAGAAGCTGAAACACCAAAGAAGAAGGAAACCTCATCTGCTGAAGTCACTGCACCATTAGAGAGTGAATATGGTAATGTTGCGTCTTCACAGCCAAGTGAGAGTCTTCCTGAAGATGGTCATGCGCGAAAGGATGGAAGTCCAAAGAAGAGGGATATTTCATCAGTTAAAGACACTATGCCACCTGCTGATGTTATTTCCAAACAGGCATCTGAATCAGCAAATGATTCAGAAGTAAAACCAACTAAGCATTCTGGGAAAAAGCCTTCCTCTAGGATTTCTAATGAAGATACAAATGCAACTGTAGCTGTAGCTGCGTCCAACAAAGAAAGTGGCACCTCAAGTGATTTGGAGGTAAATGAATCAAAGGAGTATGCTAATAAGGTAGAGACGAGTGGTGATGATGGAGATGATTCTTCAAAACATTTAAATAATAAGAAGAAACGGGGACGCACCAAAGCTATCATTTAGAAGGACTTGACAAATTCGTCAGCTAAAGATGACAACGAAGTACTTATATAATAGCTTTAGAAAACAAAACATTCTGAATTGTAGGAAACAGTTTCTTCACCAAAATCGAATACCAAATCAACCAAAGATGAAAGTCGTTTCAAAGTGCCCGTACAAAAAAATTCCAAGAGAAAACGCACTCCAGTGGGGCAGGAAGTAAGTATTATACCATATTACTGTGTTTTAAGTATATTAACTCTTCTGTGCCACTCTGGGGTGATGGTGTTTGGACAATGAACTTGACTTTGGAAATTCATGTGTAAGGTTTCCCTTTTTCAGATCTCTACATTGAGTAATTTTGTGCTTTGGTGGAGAACTTCTCAGTGTCCCTGTGACTTCATAGAGTCCTGTGTATGCTTTGGTCGACAGCTTCTCAGTGTTCTTGTGATTTCAGAGTCCTGTGCTGTAGTAGTTATGTAAATAGTGTTACATTTGTCTTCTACCATCATGTTGCACCTTCTCTCACTACTGTACTTTCTGAATAACACTTAAATTGATTGTCATGCAACAGGCTGGTGATAAATGTGGCGAGGATCTTGTTGGCTCAAAAATTAAAGTTTGGTGGCCAAAAGATCGGATGTAAGTAGACTGATTTTTTTTAGTATTTTTTTTGTATTAGGTGCTGCAGAATACATTTTATTAAAACAAGTATCTAATTTACAATGTGCATGGACATTCATGTATTAATGCCGTGTTTTCTATGTAATATAATGCTGTATTGATTTTTGTTTCCTATCTTGAATGAAAACTCTTGAGGTAGCCTTTTCTAATTCTTTATCAAATGCTGTAGGACCACGAGTTTGTACTGCTGGCATTTTGTTGTCATTATCTCCTGCTTTATCTATCTTGGACTTTCAGTGAAGTAAAAGTTTAAATATTTATTATTTGTTTTGCAGGTTTTATGAATGTGTTGTTGATCATTATGATTCAGTTAAAAAGAAACACAAGGTTAGATATGAATTATGTATACCACCTTATGTTGGCATTTTAAATGTTCATGTCGGCCATTGTGAAACCTTCACAGAAAATGACATTACTGTCTTCTTGTATTGTGCCGAGGTTGCTTTCTTACATGAATACTTTGTCAATCTCATGTAGGTTTTGTATACGGATGGTGTTGAAGAGATACTAAATCTTAACGGGCAAAAGTGGCAATTTATTGGATGTGACTCTGAGTCATATGAGGTGGGTACTGTGCTACGATGGTTTGCTGGGTTAAATACACACGTGATTTAAGATCTTTGCTGACATGTTTTGTTAACAGGGTGAAGATGCTGAGGAATCAAATCCTGATGCTCCTTATGTTTATGTTTTGCGCACTTAAGCAAGTGACTTTTTAAACTAGTTTCTCTCTATTATTTCTGATATCACCAAGTCAAGTATTTGAGGTTTAGGTCTACTAGGTTGAAGTTGAAGATGACTTGCTTGTTCTTGTTAGAATATCGACGTATTGAGGCACCATGATCTGGAACGTATTTTTGCATGAGTACTACTACTAATGCTCATTAGCTACCAACATGTAGAGGTTTCTTTTCTGACATCCTCTATGATATGGGGTTCGAGTTGTCACTATCAGATTGTATGAAATGGATGAACCTCTAGATTGACAGAAGTACCTATGCGACTTCTCACTGGATGGAACACCACATAAGGAGTCTTATCTGGTTTGTTAACTGCTCTCAGGCCCCCGAAAAAGAAAGCAAAAACAAATTTGGATCTGTCAGCAAAGCAAGGAAAGCTGGGTACTGCATCTAAAAGGTAAATGTAGCTTCAGAAATCTGAAATGAGCCTCTGGAATTTTTCTTGCTTCAATTTCTAAATGTGTAATTTTGATTTCTAGGAATATAGGGTCTTCCTCCGTCAAATTCAAAAGCTGTACTACAAAATCTAGTCGGAAATCAAGGAATGCAGGTCGAGCTGATGGTAAAACTAGGAGTGAAGCGTCGAAAAGATCAAAGCAAGGCAGTGCTGGCAAATCTAAGGTTCAAACACCTAAAGACGATCCTGGTGCAACTAGGAGTGCAAAAGGGAAGACACCAGGTTCATCAAAGACGGGGAGGAAGCAGAGAAGAGGTGGCAGAAGCTTAAAAGACATTCTGGCTTCGTAGTTACTGTAGTTACTGTTTGGTTGTAGTGTAAATATAGGTTCGTTAGAAAAATGTCGATATTCATAGATAGCACATCGAGATCCAAATCCAATCTCTGATATTGCCTTCTCAGCTAGACCATCCAATTTCTAAATCATATAACTAGTTTCAGTTGAGTGTGTTGATCTTATATGTATGTGTTGTATTTCTTTTTGCCTTGCTCGGCCTAGATCAGAGGCTCGATTCTGAAAATTAGTTTTGAAATATATTTTAATCAAACATATTCAAATCTTACTATTGTTATATATATATATAGGGTGCTTTGGATTTACCTAAGATTTTTGAACCTTGCTTAGACCTCACCTTGATTCCTGAAATGTCCACACCCAACCGACCCAATTGGATCATGGACATGAGTCTTAATGCAGTTCAATACAATAGTATGCACTAATTCTTATCTTGTAGTCAATAGTATGCACTAATTCTTTTGGTTGGAGTCAACACAGATGATACATGTTCGTTGATCCAAAACTAGTTCAGGATATTGAGGAACAAAATCTCTGGTACTCGATGTAAAATACACGTGAACAACACTCCCAACAAATATTTTCTAAAATGTTACATAATAGATTATGGTTGCAATGCTAGTATACAGCAAATCAAAGATGATCTGGAGAATGACTTCTATACATTCTTTGAGAGAACCCCAGCAGCAAATAACAGATTCCTCCGAGAAAACTGCATGCACGTTAAGATACAGATCATTTGATCACAAGAATGAAGAAAAGGTTTGTGTCAGCTAATTCAATTGGGTGCTTGATATATTTACCTGGAGAGAGTAAACAGGCGTTGACTTGGTTGGCAGAGTTTTGAGCGATCTTAGCCTGTTAGTGTTTCCACTTTTGCTGGTAAAGAAAGCCAAACAGTGAAAACCTTATCAGTCAGCGAAATGATTTGAATGGTAGATTCTTAGATCTCTTCACTATAAACAAACTTACCTATCTTCGGCCCTCGAAGCCTTTGTGCTTGATGTCACGTCCCATAATTTCACTGTACAATCAGCTGACCCTGAAGCCAGAAGTGACCCTTCACAGCTACACATCAAACAACAACATTAGGGTCAAGAACAGTACAAACAATTGGGCAACTCTCAGAAAGTTTAAGATATACAAACAAACCTGTAAGCAAGTGTCCATACGCATGAACTATGGCCCATCAGAGGCGTTACACATCGACCGGTGGAGAGGTCCCACATCATGATTGTGCCATCTTCATCTCCAGAGGCCATGTATCGACCGTCAGGTGACATAGCCAGAGACAATATCATACTCCTGTGACCTATAAAAATCCGGACACATTCCCCACTTTGCACATCCCACAACCGCACTGTTTTGTCGCTAGAGCCAGTGGCTATGTAGTTGCAGTTCGAATGCCATTGCACGCACTGAAAATTTTCCCAGCATATTGCAGTTTTTGTTTACTTATATAGACACATGTAAATTAGCAACAACTTTTGGTTCATATGGTACTTCAATTATAACACATCAATACTTTTTTTTTACGGATAATCTCACTCACCTACCCTTAAGTAGGCACCTTTCTTAATCAAATACCCCCTAAGTTTCTTTAGTCTCAATTTACCTCAATCCTGTCAACGTTTAGGTGTGAAATGATGAAAATACCTTTATTTTTATTTTTATTTTTCATGAGGGCATTTTTGTGATTCCACGCCTAAAAGTTGACGGGATTGAGGCAAATTGAGACTAAAAAAACTCAAGGGGGTTGTCAAAAACTTTTTAAACATGGGGGTAGTTACTCGATGCAGAAGTAGGGATAACTGAGTGAGATTTCCCATATTATGTAGGTGTGCAAAGAGAGCAAGGAACCACTCACATCAACATCAGACAAATGGCCTGCCATAATTCTTAGAGGTTGTATTCTGTCCATAGACCAAACCCTTGCAGTTCGGTCATGAGAACAGCTGGCAAAATAATGTCCCACGGGACTAAACTGCAAATGTAAAAGATAAACACATGTTACGGATGAAAGAAGGTTTTAGACCGAAGCGTAATGCCTCTACAATAGTACAAGTAACTACACAGCTTGGTTTATCTAAATACGTGTCAATAAGTAGAGTTGTAGAGAAACTTGGTTTTTGGTGCTTTGTACAAAACAAAAAATGCAAGCAGTAGCCACCGGATTTGTACCTGAACATCCCATACAGGGTAATTATGGCCCTTGTAGCAAACAAGATTTGCATTTAGTTTGGTACTCCATAACCGAACTGCAGAAGAAATGTAATGTTTTTCCAGTTACAAACAACTTACAGCAAGCTATACTGTTAGATTAATTATATATTTAAAATATAGGGTGGCAACGTACTTGTTGAATCTCCTGATGAAGAAAGAACAAAATCCCCCAAAGGGCAAAAAGTGGTAGAGTAAACAGGCCCCGAGTGACCCTGAAATAATGTATAAGATCTCTTCCCACTATTTGGTAAACAGCCATTAGTGCTCTCATTTTCACCTTGCAAAGCAGCTATAGAAAGAAATAAAATAAAAAATATCATCTCTAATATGAGCATGAATCTCAGCTAAATGTGAACAGTTTGGACTTACAGCTTCCAGTTTGTTGCCCAAGCTTCGCCATATCCCAAACCTGTGGGTGCACAGTTCAAAAAGTTACAACCACTAAATAAGATACATAGTTGATAAACATACAAAACAGTTTGCAACCTTGACTGATGAGTCTGAGAATCCACCGGCAACCATAGATCCATCATGGGATATTGACGAACAATTTAGACTATGGAAATTTTGAAGAAGAAAGTTAGTGAATGCATAGAGGAATAATAACAAACCATATAACCAATAAGATGCGTGAACTCGACAGAAAAGGTCAGGTTTTTACCCGTTATATGTGTTTATAAATGTATAAAAGCTAACTGATGGCAGTGCAACACTGCTCAGCTGTACCCGATTTCTCAGGTCTTCGAGTATAGAAAGCTCAACCTCTGTTGATCTGAAGCAATCAACAAAAATATAAATAGCACATATGCATTGTGAGCATCACTATCACCTTTATATCAGGGCCATAAGGTACATTTCATGAAGAAAAACACTTAAACAAGGATTAGTAAATACATTACGGGCAAAGCAAGCTCTGGTTTGACTTTTGGTGCAGTGGGGACAGTAGTAGCCTCAGGGCGACTAGACTTCCCAGTTGCACTGACAGCCTTGTCCTTTTTTGACTTTTTGACTGAAGCACCTTGCTTTCCACCTTCTGCTGACCTTTTCTGAACACAAAACAATTAACACAGACTTAAGGACAGTAATGAAATGAAGAAACAACATTTGTTTAAGCCATGATGTATTTAGCATATAATCTAAACATGGAGTTAAAATAGTACCTTGTTCTCATCTACGTCGCCTTCCTTGGTTTCTCCGTCTCCTTTTTCAGAATCTGAAAGGAGACCACCTGCCTTCTCCAAACGGTCTTCCAAAGAATCCTCAAGCAGCTACAGAATTAAAATAAAATTGGCTTACGCTTTCAATTTGCAAGTAAAACTCTTCATAAATCACAATAGCATGCTAACTGAACCTATAGATATTTCAAAGCAAGAGTAAGGGATATAACTCTCAAGGTGTACCAATGATACATGGAAGATTCCGAATGAATCTTCGCAATTACTTCAGAATTTTAAACTACTACTGGGCATAAAAAATAATAGTGAAATCAGAAACCAATAGCATCGACCTAGTTTCTTAGAACTCACCCCCCAATGTATTTCTTTCTGATTTATCTGGTTAGCTGCATCTTGGTTGCTTACAATAAGTGTCACCACCTCAGAGTCATCAGAAATTGACATAGGTTGTCCGGGGGAAACTGCCAACAAAATAGAATTAGGTTAAAACTAAAACAAAGAGAGAAAGAGACAGAGTGTTGCATACTCGATTATATCATACTTCATTGCACATTATGTAAAGCGAATTAAAGACACCACAGACCTTGGAAATTGATGCGCTCATTGATAATCCCAAGCACTGTTATTGATTTTATATTGTGTAGATATTGCAGCAGGAGCTCGTAGGAGTACTAAAAAAGAAGCATATATCATTATACATATATATGAAACATATATCATTTTCAAGACTTTGAGTCTGTCAGAAGGAACTTCAGTTCAATGAATATGATTTGACAGATAACAGGATCAAGTTATCCAAAGGAATAATTGTGAGCACAAATAAATATCGAATCATTTAAGCTATCGGCAATAGCAAACGACACCAGGTGAAGAAGAATCAAAATATTACCTCACATATCTTTATGTTAACTTTGCCTTGTCTAAGAGAATGAGCAAAGTCCATTTCCTGGATATATGGTTGCAAGGTCATTATAATATTAGTTTAACCTTGTCATAAAGGGAGGCATGAGATGAAATTATAGGATGGCCACTGACCTGTAGATGAGAGGGCGACAAAACTCCCTCCAATTTCTGAAGGTCTCGTAAGTGCATCATCTCATGGTCTTCACGGAAGCTATTGAAGAAAGTACGAGCTGATGATAATAACCATAATCAAGTTAAGATAAACAAGCAATAACTGTGGCAGAAAAAGAGCATTTGAAGGGCAAGATATTTTAAACATACATTCCTGAATATACCCTTTTGCCACCAGATCCATGAAGCAATGAATAAATACCGGATAAAGCACGCGAAGCAATTCATGCTGCATGGTTCAAATACAGGCTATATGACTAAAGAAGGAAAAAGATATAAAAAATGAGTTATTTTCCACGGAAACGGAAATTAACAACTAGATACCTTGTACAAATCTAGAGAACTGTAAGTCCATGCCCTTAACTTGCTATACCCATCATGATATCGCTCAGGACCAAACTCGGAGCTGCAGACAAAACATTCCTTTAGAAAATGGATGCAACTTAACCACAATGCAGGGGATGACTAACCCGGAAAATGCATACAGTTTTAACATTTAATATTTTCTCCAAACCACAAGCATGAATGTTGCATTGAATGTAATGGTTGATTCCAGAATGATCAAAAGCAAAGGAAGGTTCTTGTATTACTAAAACAGTCTGTGTACAGAGCCTAAATTAGTAAATTCTACTTCATTACTTCAATTCGAATGAATATATCCTCGCCTTTGCATGTGTCTCTATAAATTATATCTACAGATGGCTATTACAACATGATGCAAGAAATCACATTAACTAGCACCCAATTCAATGGACCATTGGATAACTATGACAGCTAAAAACTCTGACTTTGAACACAATTACACATAATCCACTATAAACACACTTCCCAACAATATGGCTAAACAACTAAAACCCCAGAGCACTAAAAGCAACCAAAATTCAAATACCCAGAAGTTTCTAGCTCCATAAACTACTAATATCCTTTTTCCAGCTACGACCACGTCCCTTTAATTCTCATTTTCCAATTTCTACCACATCCGTATCAGTAAACCCTACTTCAAATACACCAAACCTATCAATTCGGCAACACCCAGAGACCCAAACATCGAGAAAAAGTCATAAAGGGAACAAATTTCAACCGGAAACAACGGAAAAGGAAAGAGAAGAAACGAAAGGATCGAGTAATGACGCGAAATAGAAGAATTGAAAAAAGAGAAAAGAATAGATTTGTGATACGAACTGTATGGGTTGTAGCTGTTGCTGCTGCTGTTGACATTCTTCTTGGAAAGTGAACTCAGTGAGCTTGAAGCCCTTCTTCTTCAGGTACTCTGCTACTTCCTTCTTCCTCTCTTCGTCGTCCATTGCACCAACAATTTCTCCCTCTCCTCTCACTCTCTGCGTCTTAATTCTGAATCTGGACCTGAACCCGAACCCTCTGCTATTTTCTTGATATTGGATATACTTGGGCATTAGCCCAATTCTATAGATCAAAAATATAGTTATGCGATGGGCTTTATTTTGCAATGGGCCGACAGAATGAGTCCATGTTAACGGGCTTGGGCCGGGGAAATGTACGTTTCCAGGTTCAATAGTATGATTAGTTCATCAAATTTTGGTACCCTCTTGTAAATAGATATGATTATGGAATTTTCAATTTTCCAAGTACCCATAACTTTTTTTTGATATAAATGTTACCGTCAATTTTATATATCAACCGGAAGATATATATATTATTTGTAGAACGTTCAAGACAAAAGCTCTTACAACCTGAACTTGAGGAAAATAAGATTTCTGCAGTCAGCTTCTCACAGAGCTTATAGCTCACGTACCGCTTACAGTATAGACCTAAATTAAATTATTTGGACGTTTTGAATGCGCATCTAAATAGACAAACGTCTAACACTAACCCAACCGACGCTAACAACCTATTGACTAACAAACAACTAAAAAATAGCAGTTAAAGACAAGCCGAAACAAACTACCTCTAAACAAAACTCTATAAAACAAAGCTAGGACGGACTGACAAAACTGATCAAACAAAATTGTACAACGGTGGCACGGATTAGTACCCATAACTAAATAAGCTGTAAATTTCATATTTATTGAGATATGGAAAATCAAAAATTTCTATAAAAAAACGAAGCACAAATGAAATTAAATATCAGGCTACTTGGGCAACAGGTAACAACAAAGTGGACCTGTCGGATTTGCTGTCTTGTGAAATCTGAATTATTGGCACAAGTGTCATGTGGATTGCACAAATCAAATTTCCAACCCTTGGTTCAAAATCTGAACCGCCCTACCACCCAGCTGTCCTATCAAATTTGGGGACTTATGGGAATTATTTGATTACGACTTTGTTTGACTACTTTCTTTTCGACATATTTGGAAATTACGGGTTTGGATTAGTATATTGGTTAATATAGTTGTTTTCTTAGTTTCTTTCGTTCAAAATTTGATAGAATAATAATTTATAAAAAAAATCATTATTTGTAGTTATTTATTAGTTTTATATTATTGTTCGTGTGTTGTTAAGTTGTATGTTTCATTTTTTTTTGAAATAAGGTAGATATTTTATTGCTCAACAGGTGTCTAAAGACACGATAGATATAAGCTTAGGTTGAGTAGAATCATCCAGCCCTGAAGGTCTACAATTGTTAGAGCAGCTTGTGCAAGAAAATGTGCTACTTTGTTAGCAATTCTACTTTCAAAAATCACTGAAACCTCATGAAGCTTCCGCATGTTATCTTTGCAATCTTGAAGGACAGTTCCCAGGTAAGATTTGTTTTTTAAACGTATGTAAACAATGATTTTTTTATTATTGATTGTAGATATCATAATATGTATCTGACTCAATTTGTTTATTATATAATATACGCATACTCACTACAATGTATTATTTTTATTAATAATTTGTCTTATACACTTAATTGTTTATATCTATATATTCAACAAAATCATATAATTTAAAAAAATATTCTCAAAATCCTCAATCTTTCAATTTTAAAATACAAAAGATTAATTATATGAATTATTGTTCTTCCTTTTAGTACAAAAATTATATATATTTACAAAATAAAAAATAATTCCCTCAATAAACTAAATATATGCCGTCTCAATAAGTCAGTGTCGTCCTAATAAAATTACTTATCAGACGCGTAAACACGCTATAGGTTCAATTAGTTGAAAACAAAACGACAAAAAATTTCCTTATCCGTTAACTAAAGATAAGAAATCTACAATATATATATTTTAGAAAGATTCAGAGCTTCTGGAGTAATTTCGGGAACATTATGACAAGTGGTGCTTCCGACCACAATAGAAATATGGACAGGTGGTGTTGTGGGGTCCACGGGGACATGGGTTAAAGTAGTTAGAGCTAAATAATTGGTAAATGTGTTTGGCCCAGATTCGTGGAAGATAACTTATCCACTCGTTGTTCTGTCCCCACCTTTTTGTCGGATTCAGACCAAACCCCACATTCCCTTCTATTGTCTTAAATCAGTAATCGGCTATGCATTGCATGCGACCCATATATTGAAATGTTTGGTGTAGAAATTGAGATGCAGATTTGGAAATGGTCTAGTGCTCTTCGTGTGTGTAGGGTTCCATAAACATAGGATTTTATTTTAAACAAATAATAGGTAATATATTAGGAGTTATATTTCCAATAAAAATATCAAGGTTTATTTTTTAATTTTTTTTATTATATATATTATATATTAATCATGTAGATATATATATCGAACTACATGGTAATATAATGACAATGCAGATTTTGTAGTAACATAACGACTAAATTTGGTGATAACAACAATTCATACAGTTAGTTTTAAACGAACATGATTCGTATACTGTTTAGCAACTAGATAGGGTCAGACAGTGTACCAATACATACGCATGGAATAACCCAAAACAAACAGCTACAAATACTAATATTATTGTGCCCACCAATATTTAATCCTTCACGAATAATATTAGATTTTTATATAAAATGCTATTGTTATTAGTTAAACTTGACATAAGTTTATATATAATTTAACACTCAGAAGACACAAAATGATCATCATAATTGTTATATTATGTAAATCATATTTGAAATAGACAATACGTACGTCAAATATATGATACAAAGATCAATTTACCCAATAATAAATCACGAGATATATTTTTTATTTTTGAGAACTAAATCACGTGGTAATAAAATATACAAAATCGATAAATTCAGACCCAAATCTAAACTATAAAAATTGTTGAACGTGTCTCCTATAAAGCAATTTACACTATGAATTAAATTAAATATTTCTATTAATCCGCTAATCCTTTTCTCATTGCTTTATTCTCGAACCATATAATTATTAATCAAGTAAAGCTTAAAAAGGACCATAATTATTAATTAAGTAAAGCTTAAAAAGAAGTGAGTTAGTGGCATATTTCTTGTCGGCAACGGCTTTTGATCGTCTCTAGAAAATAAAACCCATTAGTGGGTGGTCAGAATCTATCGGACGGTGGATATTCTCTTTGTGAGCCAAGTGGAGTCTTATGATCCATCAGATCAAAATCTTTTGTTGTTTGATTAGGTTAATACGAACTAATTAATTATGACTTATTGTACGATGAAGAGAGGGATGGACCTTTTCAACGTCGAGAATTGTTGGTCAAGTTATGAGTTGTATTGCACTAATTGCGGAGTCGGTAGCTAATAATACGTTTACAAGCCCTAACGTCACCTTATTTATTAATTACAATAGACCTCTTATAAATTTCTTTTTTAAAAAAAAAAAAAACTTATTATTTCTATAGTATAAGATTTATGAGTTAAATCAATCTCTCAAAGTCTCCATAAAAAAATAAAAAAAACTCTTTCAAAGTCTGATGGACTATTTTATATTTTAAGAATATCATAAATGAAAAAACTAAATTTTACAACTTAAACATATTTATATCCGATAAAATAACGCTAGCCTGTATTATAAGCATTACATAGTAAACAATGTACTTGATCAGAAAAGTGGTAAATCATGATTATATATAAAAGATTCAAACATTTGATAAATATGTATATTGGAAACTAAAAAGAAACAAGTAAACAATTATGTAACTATTGTTGAAAATTTAAAGCTCGTTTTAATTTAAATCATGATTATATATAAAAGATTCAAACATTTGATGATAGCAAAATTTGTTCTTTAATTAGTGGGTGATATTAGCCGTGCAGTTGTCAACTAAAAACCAAACAACACAACACGATCATAGTCGTAACCTTCTTAATCTTATATAACCATTGGTTAATTAGCATGTGTCATGTTCATCATTGTTATTATTAGACAGCTGTCAATTAATTAGGGATGTTACTATATATATAAGCAATATTTTTTAACGTTACATCTAACAGTTCAATTCTTTTCTTTGTTTGAATAATGTAATATACATTCAATGGTCCTCGTTGGTATATAATAAATAGGTACAAGTGCAAAACAAAAAACAATGAACTATTCTGATTTTTTTATTATTTAAAAAACGTCTTGTCTTATTGGTGTGTCTGTGTACAAAAATGACTCCTAAAGAGGTTTTTTTATTTATTTACAAAAGTTGAAACTCCCCTTACAAAAATATATATAATAGGTTATAAATTACAAAATACATATTATTTATCCTTTTTTTTTTATATTTTTTTGCTTAAAGTATAAAAAGTTAAAAGTTTGGTTTAAAATTTTAATTAATGCATTTTGGAAAAAATGTATTTAAAATTTAAATTTCTAAATACAAGAAATTACTTTTAAAAAAATTGAACGAAAAAGTATAAAAACTAGTAGTGAACATCTAATAAAAATAAAAATGTCATTTACAATTTTCTTGAAATCATATGATTGTCACATGACTCATTTTTATTAAAGATTATGGAATTTAGAGATTGTTTTTTTGTAAAGACCAGAAAAACACCAATAATTTTTTTGTAAACCCGGAATAATGTATAGTTTTTTTTTTTTTTTTTTTTTTGCAGTTTTCCCTAATACACGCAAACAATTAATTGATTTTTCTTTTACCAAATATAAAAATTTTCTTTTTTGAAATCATAATAATCCTAATAAAAATCGCATACATTACCGGCTAAACCGGTTTGCACTCCCAATTTGTCCACGTATGCACAAGTCAAAACAAAAACACACCCAAATAAAATCCCAATTGAAGAAATCAATCTCTTGCCAAACCCAGCTCTTCTCTTCTTCCTCTGCTACACACTCCTCACTTTCACTCTCTTCTACACCTCAATCAGCTTCCATGGAGTCCATCAGAATCAGCATACACTCCATCCTCTCCTGGATCCCCTTATTCTAGATCTCCAATCGATTCTCACAAACTCACATTCTTGTTCTTGTTCATCGATCGGCTATGGAATCGGGTATGGAGGAGAGGCAAATTCTGTTTGGCAAGTACGAGATGGGAAGGCTGTTAGGGAAAGGAACATTCGCGAAGGTCTACTACGGCAAGAACCTCGTCTCCGGCGAGAGCGTGGCCATCAAGGTGATCGGAAAGGACCGAGTGAGGAAAGAGGGCATGATGGACCAGATCGAGCGAGAGATCTCCGTGATGCGCCTCGTCAGGCACCCCAACGTCGTCCATCTCAAGGAGGTCATGGCCACCAAGTCCAAGATCTTCTTCGTCATGGAGTACGTCCGCGGCGGCGAGCTCTTCGCGAGGGTCGCAAGGGGGAAGATCCGGGAGGATCTCGCCCGGAAGTATTTCCAGCAGCTCATCAGCGCCGTCGATTTCTGCCACAGCAGGGGGGTGTCTCACCGCGATCTGAAACCGGAGAATCTCCTCCTCGACGACGCCGGTGACCTCAAGGTCTCCGACTTCGGCCTCTCCGCCCTCCCGGAGCAGCTCAAGGACGGCCTGCTCCACACCTCCTGCGGCACGCCGGCCTACACGGCGCCTGAGGTCGCCTGCCGCCGGGGCGGATACGACGGGTTCAAAGCACATGCGGG
>JAYMSW010000434.1:0-22862 GCA_036897725.1 Erodium texanum | reverse complement strand
GGCCCTCCAAGCACCTTTCCCCAAATCAAAAACCTCACACAAAATCGAACCCTGCATGAACACAACCTTGTAATCACAAGCCTTGGAGTCAAATCCAAACCCAGACGCAGATCTGCCATGATACGTCCGAGATGGAAGCTCAACTGTTTTTCTAATAGTAGGGTTCCATATCATGAATGTGATTCTCGAGACATCTTTTCCGAACCTATATTCAGTTTTCGCCAAACAGATCAACCCATTACAGGACCCAACGATTCGTGTATATATTGAATAGCGAGATCGGCCGATGAAATTCTCGGGGATGTCGTCATGTTCACGGGACTCGGTAAACGACTCGTCGTGAGAAATAAACGAAGTCAAATCGGCGACACTGTCTTGAACTTGAAGAAGAACGCGATGGCCATTATCGATTAGGTTTCTGTGGGAGTGTTTGGTGATGAAATTAGGGCAAGAGGTTAGAGAGTACCATGATTTGCAGAGGACATGCACCGTAAAATCGACTTCGCCGGTAGTCTGCTCAGAATCTCCGTCCAGATTTCAGGAAGAAGAAGAGAATCGTCGGCCGTTTTTTTGGGTTTCGCCGCCATAAGTATTTGCTTGGTGATCGGTTTCGTTAACGATGATATATATAGGTTGTTCTGTGAAGAAGCGATACGACGTCGTTCTAAGCTGCCATAGAACAGGAAGCCAGGCCTTTTGGATGGAGATGGGCCTTCTTGATCGGCCCAAGAAAAACCTTTGGGACGAAAAAGGCTCGTGGCCCACTTGAAGTTATCTCAATGGTGAAAAATAAGATCACCCAATGACACGACGTCGTTTGGGGGCTTACCAAGTATAATCTATTTTCCATTTTCTTATTCAACTATTCGATTCGATCAAATATCTAAAAAGCTCGATCTCATCGCTCCTCATTCCTTTCCTTCCATCAGATCCTTCTTCGGAGCTCTCTGCAGGTAACGCTATCTTCTCCTCATCTCTTCAGGATTCTAAACTCCTATTCTGAATCGTCTATTTTTCATCGTAGATCTCGTTTGATAGTTCTAGGTAGATCCACGAATCTGGCATCGATTCGTAGTTTTGCTGAATCGTGTATTTTTCTCCGTGTTTATGGATTGAATTCAGATCCAAGTGTTCGTTGATTCGATTTGAAACACGTGGTTAGCAATTGCTGCTCATGTTTGTTAATTCTGGAAAGCTGTATCCTGATATTAAATGGATCGGTTATATTTATCGTTGACATGAATCGGGATCGGATTGAGATTCTGCAGATCAATTTGCTTGATGATAATTTGTTATTTCACGATTTTCGCTCAGTTTCATGCACTGTATCATGTTGTTCTACAAATTGTGGGACGTCTCAGGAGTCCTGTGTTCCGTTGTTTTATATGCATATTGATTTGATTTTTTTGGAGGTGAAAGAGCTGCGGGAAAGTAGAAATGTATTGCGTATACCATTGATGTGGTTTGGTTTTCTTATTGTGGCCATTTTTGCTGTTTTACTAACCTCAGCCAGCGAGAGCGAAGTAACCATGGGGTTGAGCTTCACGAAGCTTTTCAGCAGGCTTTTTGCCAAGAAAGAGATGCGTATTCTGATGGTCGGTCTCGATGCCGCTGGTAAGACCACTATTTTGTACAAGCTCAAGCTTGGAGAGATCGTCACAACAATCCCTACAATCGGTGAGGCCTTATTTCCCATGCTTGTTCATATATGATCTGAAGCTCCATTAGGTCGAAATCGTCATCATCACCATGTAATTTAGTTAATTTTGATGGTTGTTCATATATGATCTGAAATTTCGTTAGTTCGTTGCGGTTTTCGTGTTTACTTAAGTCTTGAGATGACATTAAATATCGATCTTGTCCTCCATGTTTTCACAATGACTTAAAGGTTCCATATTTTTTTGTTCAAAGTGTTCAAATATCTAGTTGTTTTGTTTTGTTCTCTGGTGAATATGATTATATGTTTATTTGGTGTTTCTGCTGCCTGTGGTTGGCCTATTGTTTATCATATCTAACTATCCTTGTAACTGTAATTTACAGGATTTAACGTTGAAACAGTGGAATATAAGAACATTAGCTTCACTGTATGGGATGTTGGGGGTCAAGACAAGGTATGAATACATATTCACTGGTATCATGTACTTTGAATAAGTCACCTGTGGCTGGCATCTGCATTTGTTGAAGTTCGCTTATTTTTTATCCCCTGGATCGTACGCTAAGTTTTCTCTGATGCATGATACTGACATGGTTTATCTCAAATTGAATTGCTCAATTTCTGATTTATAAACAAAGTATGGAGTAATCATGCTTCTGTTTGCCTAACTATATGTAAGCCCAATAATATTTTAAGATCAATTTTTTTAATTAAGGTAACTTGGGATTTATAAATGTTCATTGAGGAACGTATGTACCCATGTGTCTTTAAGTGCTCAAAGTTTAAAATGAATAAAAAAGTGGTGAGTTGCAACTTGCAAGAGCTAGTTTTGCTAAAACTCTATGCAGTTAAATTTACAATATTTCAATATAGTAATGATTGGTTTACTGCACAACTAATATGCGAAATAGCTGTATAGTACGGCTAGCCTACCTTGTCTCACACTTCATTGATAGTTATGAAGAACTATAAGATGCATTTCATGTTGTGTGTTCTGTGGGTAACTGGGAGCACCATCCCCGGTCTGTTTTGGTGTATCAAGCACATTATGTGAGGCCGTTTCTTTTTGAGCTTCTGTTACTCTTTGATGATTGACAAAGCTAGTTTTGTTCATTCATAGATCCGTCCATTGTGGAGGCATTACTTCCAGAACACACAGGGTCTTATCTTTGTGGTGGATAGCAATGATCGCGATCGTGTTGTTGAGGCAAGAGATGAGTTGCATAGGATGTTAAATGAGGTACTCACTTATTTCATTTAATTAGCATATTATCTTGACTTGGTTCACACTTTTGTCTACAACAATGTTCTGGTATAGAAGCAATTTATTTTTAACAATGTTTGCTGGTTTTAAGTTATTGAGATGCATATATGAATTAGAATACTTATATCCTGTTATTACTCTATGGGTCATGCCGACATAGCCTGTCCTCCTAGTTATAATTTTGACGAGTTGCTGCAATTTTCGTTATGCTCTATCGTAATGTAATATTTCTGTCCTGTACCTGATTACAGGATGAACTAAGAGATGCTGTGTTGCTTGTATTTGCCAACAAACAAGATCTTCCCAATGCCATGAATGCTGCAGAAATAACTGACAAGCTTGGTCTTCATTCTCTCCGCCAACGTCACTGGTAATGTTGTCTTTCTCATTTTGTATTGTTCATAAACCCTCACTTTCTGCAAATTTTCGTATTACTGTCCTCGCCAACTAAGCTAGAACTGAGTTTACATAGTTTTTCTTCATCCCTCAATCCCATCTTCCCCAACCCCAAGTGGATGGGCTACTGATCACCTTTTTCCTTACTTTTTAAGTTAAGGAAGGTCAATCAATTGAAGCCAAGCAAATTTCTAGCTAGTTAAAGTTTATGTGGGAAAAATGGGAATTTCTCTTGTAATTAACCACACGGAATCTGATCTGCATAAAACAGCATATTAGAAAATTTTCTAACCTTTCCTGATGTGGTGTGATTGATTCAGGTACATCCAGAGCACATGTGCAACATCTGGAGAGGGTCTTTATGAGGGACTGGATTGGCTTTCCAACAATATCGCTAGCAAGGCAAGTACATGAAAACCATCAAACTGTTAACTGAGATTTCATTACCATGTTATGGTTTGTTCTGCTAGTTTACTACCTACAAATTTTAAGTTTGACTACAACACATATTGGTTGTAAACAATTTGACACTTCTGTTTCTTCCTCATCCACAAGTACAAAACACAAACCATTTTCCACCAGCAGGATTAGTCACATTAGTGTTTAATTTGACATTTATCCCGAGTTTATGGACAGAACTATATAAGACGTTGTCAATTTATTCAATGTTTTAATTTTGGTATGATGTATCATATACCTCCAATCAACCATTTGGTGATAAAATCCCTTTTTTATTCTTTTTCCAGGCATGAGGCAGTTGGATTTTGGCCGTTTTGAGTTTCTGGTATGTTTGAATGGGCAGATTCCTTTATTCATCAAGTAAAGGTTTCAGTTCGTAGCAATGTTTAACTAGATTTACTCTAATATGTTTCTGTAATATGTTTAGAAGTAAACATAATGTTATGACTATGTTTTATATTTGTATTTTGAACTACTATTAATCCCTTGCTTATCTGCCCCATTTGTTTGAGAGTATCGGGTTGTGGCAGAATGGCTGTCGGCTCTAATATCCATGGGGGAGTAGTAGTCCAAGTTGCACTTTAGGTTGCATTTTGATTCTTGAATTCAATTATTTCAAGTATGGTTTTAATGTTCACTAAAACAATATTTCAAATCAGTATTAATAGTTGTTATTTCTGCACTTTGTTTCAGTTATTTTTTGAAGTAGATTCGATTGGATTCGTTTCAAATCTAAATTTAAATTGTTTGTGTTTTCATTTTTCAAGGTGATTTAGTTGAAATCGAGGTTCACAAAAACACCATTCTATTTACATAATGTGAATACTTACTCTCTCTTTTTTCTTTTTCTTTTTTTGATTCCCGAAGTTTTCTTCGTGTTTGTCTTTACCAGTATTTTGAATTTTAGTATGTTTTTGTTGGTTTATAAAATTCTTCAACCTGTAAAATTGACTGAACTAAGTTTTTCTTTTTCACTATGTGAGTTAAGTTTTTTTGTTCCAATTCCTCTGAATATTAATGTGCCATTTCCTTTTCAAGTCAAGATTTATGTTCCTATAAGTTTTAATTGTCATATATACTCCACTTGATCTATTAGAAGTAAGAAAATTACTTCTTTTTTTTTAATATGAGCTCAAAGAAATAGTTGTATATTTTAAGTTCAACTTATCATTTTCAAGATCAACATTAGACAATTTTTATATGTGTTTTCATTTCATTAGATTCATAATAGGAAGTTTCCTTGTAGGTAGCTTGAATTGATGCATCAGCATAACATATAAGCTTTGCAATGTGAAGTGCGTCAATATGTACAGGAGAATTATAGTTGTAACGATAATGGGTTCCATTATAAAAAATAAAATAAAGGCAAGAGTAAAACTCTTAACCTAACTTTGTCATCATATGATCACTGTTTGGAGCAATATGAACAAAACAACACAAGAGTCCAATTATCAATTGTTCAGAAACATTGTTTTAAACCCTTCACGTGGTTACACCACTTAGATATGAGACACCATAGATTATTATTATTATTATGTATGGCCTCCACTTGCTTGCATGGTTCCTTCACAACTTCTATTGCAATCACACTTATATTATTCAAGTTTAAAGCTCCCCAACAAAGTCATAAGACTCTACTATTATACAATGATCAAAACAGTAGATTTTTGAATGATAGTTTAATTGAACTTACAAAATCGGATTTTCATTTGCCAGTCATAATCCGTAACAAGTCCATGAAACTATGTTGTGATGGGTATCAGGTTTTATCAGATTGTTTTTCCTGTTTTTCTTAGTCTTAAGATTCAACTTTAACATGTAATCAAATCTCTTACAAGATCGATCCAAACTATCGCTAATTTATTTGGAGAAAAAAAAAATGATCAGAAGGGATACACGAATCCTCAAAATTTCATGATTCCGAGTCCATCAAAATCACTTATGAAAAATTCATATTGCACAAAAAAAAAATCTACAATTTTACTACAGAAGACAATTAACATGTATATTAAAATGGTACAATATGGAAAGGGAATATCAATTTTGAAAAAAAAAATAATAATAAAAATAGAAATGAGTGTGGATGGATGTGGGTTGAGTAGAGATGATGAAAGTCACATGGCATGCGCAATGAAACACTAAACTCCAATTACAAAATGGCTTTTGGAAACTGCACTTTCAAACTTTCTCAAATTTAGTACGAAACAACCCTCATTTGTCACCCTCCCTTGTACGCTGCGTTTCCGGCAAAACATCATAAAATGTCACTCTCTTCATTTCATTTTTATTTTATTCTATTTGTTTATTACTTTTTCTAGTCCCTTTCGTCTCTTGCACTCTACGGCTATTACACACTAAATTATTGTGTTATTATTTATTATACACACGAATAAGTAAGTCACACAATTGTATGAACTAAATTTGTGTTCATATAGAATAAATACGTCAAACTATCGTATAAATAATAAATGAGAGATGTGTCGAGCAATGAAAATGTAATTTCAATAAAATCACCGTTTGAGATCAAAAGAAAAAGTCATGCCTCTATCCCGATTCATAGTTGTTTTATGAGAAATATAGAGTGAGACAGATAGACGACAAAAATATCCGCCTTCAAACAAAACGATTACTTTTTTTTTTATTGAAGGACAGGACGAGGCACATTGTGTTAGCAAGCCATGATTGACCAACAAGAGCACTAATGAACATAATTATGGGGATTTCCAAAAGTGATAATAATTCCAATTAACTTTCCTAAGATGTGACTAACTCGAATTGATATTTTTCGTAATTTTAAGAGTTTGTCGATGAGTTAGTAGTTGACGAAAAAGAACACTGACTCGTTTTCAAAATTGATATAACAAGACGATTTTAATAATCAACTTTTAGACTGTACAATCAACATAATTAGGTGATTTTTACTTTATCCAACTTATTAGACAAAACTACTATTTCAATCCGACACAGACAAAGAACACAATTGAGTGGCTAAGACTTGGCTTCTAGGGTAGGAAAGGGTCATTGTAAGTCAGATTTTAATTTTAATTTTGTGTTTTAGGCTAAACAAAGGAGCGTGATCCAGCAAATGTGGATTGTCCTTTCTTTGTCATGACCCTCTTAATAATGTGTGGACCATATCACACTTTGGACCCATTCATGATCAGTGTTTCACACTCACAAAACCTAATTTTGAAGCTTGATGATTTGACTAACACCAGATTTGGCTTTATGGTGTAGCAATTGGGTTTGGATATGATCTGTACAGAGATGAAATCAATTAGGGGTTTTTTTTGGCTTTATTTGTTTACTTTCCTATGTTTTGAATTAAACCCTAGTTTAGTCATGTTCATGTGAAAGACCAAATTGTTGTATGTATGACAGTAAGAGTTGAGAAAACAAGTATTCAATTTAAATTCAAATTTAAGTTTGATTTTGGAGATTTTTTTCCGAGAAATGAATAATTGGTGTGCAACCTTTTGAAGTTGACATGGTGGTCAGTGAGCTTTCTATAACACTCTTAATGTCGGATGTTTGAATCTCAGTAAAAAAACTTGCATGAGTACAAGCGTGAAGTGAGTGTTAGATTATAATTAATTTATGTTAGATTATAATTTTCTGCTTTTTTACCAATACAATCCAAAACTTTAAACTAATAGATGTAAGTTCAAACATGTATATCAGGTAATATTGTGATGTGGTTTTAATATACACTCGTCAAATTATGTTAGATAGTTGCATATAAGTGTAGGTCGAGAACAAATCAAACTTTGTTATACTATAATAAAATATTTGAATCGAAAACAATGGATTTATTATATTAGGTATTTGTTGGATAGACGGAAAATTACTAATTCTTCGTTCATGTCAAAATTTAATATAATAAAAACATATCTCATTATAGATATAAAATAAAAACAGCATTGAAATCTAATAAACATACCAAATTCAGTAAGATAAGGTTAGAGGAAATAGTAGAAATGAAAAACTGCACTTAATCTTAAAATTGAAGTTAATAAACATAGATTTTGATTTAATAACAAATCTTTTATGACCAAACTGACATAGATTTGTAATATTATTTTTATGTTCAATACTATTTGTGTACGTGTTATCATGTACACATGATGACATGAATAATAGTATTCTACTTTATTTTGTGGTTCTGGAAAATTAAAACCCGATCCGGAGGCTTTAATAATAAGTTATTAAGTTGGGTATAATTTAAACCTTGGCATGTGCTTATCATGTTCTTCAAATACGACTTCTACTTTTCAAAAAGGATTTTTCTTTTGTTCATTTAGATTTTTTTTGTTATTTTATTATATTTTTTAAATTTACCTATTAAATAATATTACAAACAAATTACTACTCTACACTCCTTTAATATATTGAACAATTCTCAAAATTCATTTCCCACGATAGTCATATCAACTTACATTTTTTAACCTTTTTTTATTTATTTAGAGGTTTTGAAATTGTGTTTAGAAGGGCAATTTCGTCATTTACACAAATTGAAAGGAAATTATGTCATGATACAACAATACATGTCATGTCAGCGTCGTCACCCTTTTCTTTTTCTTTTTCATTTTATCCAATTTTAGAGCTAGAAAGGTAATTTCATATTTTAAAAAGTTACAAATTTAAGCTATTTAGTTAAAACTAAAAAAAAAAAACATTGCAACAGAAACAAAGTGTGCAATTATAAAGTGATAGACTAAAAACATAATTTACAAACGAAAAACTCTATTATTTTCATAGTTATTCTTTAATTCTTATACGTCAAAACATGTTTTGGTAAATTTATTACTTAGAAAGCCCTATATATTAATAGCCTGCGAAACCATAGTTTCGTGAAAGAACAAAATAGACTTATGTAAAAAACAAAAGAGTTTTTCGATTTTTACTAAACTTTTAAAGAAGTAGAATTCAGAAAATGAAAACAAACAATCTAAAAAAAAGCCGCACTTTACTATAAAAACAGAACAAAACAAAGTAGTGACTTTATCATAACCTATATATTTGTTTTATGAAATATTTATTATTTTGTCGCAACTGATTGTAATATGTAATATTTTATGAACTTTAAATTGAGTCATATATGTATCGAGTTCTACAATATTACACAAAAGGACAACCATACTTAAAAATAAAATGAATAATGATCTATAAATTATAATTTTAAGTACATTAAATTTGTTCGTTTATAATAAGATATATATTTATTTAAAGATTTTAGAGCATTGAAAATAGAAACTTAAAAATCTATTCATGTATATACGTGAATATGATTCGAGCAGCTTATTTTTGGTTTGTTATTGCACATACTATTCATCTCCTATATATTACACATTGAGACAATCTTTTTGCAGACAATTTGGTAGAGAACAGTTTAAACACATCAGATCAATAAGCTAATGAGTACACACATCAATTTCATAATCACAACAATTTGCTCCAATAATCAAAATGTCATCTGCATATATTATGTCTAGTAGATTTAACATAAACATATCATGTCATAAATGGTTTTTTTTTTATGTCAAATAAATTATTTATCTACCAACAAACTTTCTTGATCGCGTACAATAATAAAAAGAAAGTAACATAAGATTCAAACTTTCAAAAGCTCTACCTATTAAGAAATTAAAACAGTAGCCATGCATGTTTCTTGTTACTAGCTAGCAAGAAAATGAGGACATTTTTTGCAATACAAAAATAGAAAATACAAATTATAATTTTTTCATTCATTCCAAATTAAAAACACACGACTCTCTTCTCGGATTATGTTTTAATTGATTTTATGTATTTAATTGAAAAAAATTAAAGTCTTCGAAATCTTCGAGATGAGTGAGAAGAGAAACTGAATAAGTTAATTTTTCCTCCAACATGATGCATATAAATTTTTTATTTTTGTTGTAATTTCTACACTTGAGTTAAACCCTTTAGTAAAGTTCTGGAAGAACGAATATTCATACAAATTGCATTTAATTCATAATATATCCTATGAATCATTGTTGGAAGATAATAAAGCCAACCTAAAATTCAACAATATTAAGGACTATATAAATGATAAATGGTGGTTCAACAAGCCAAAATTAAGTAAAGTCCTTAAGATACTTAAACGAACAGACACTATAGGTGAAATTAAAAAAAAATATACCATAGTAATATATATGCTTACGTGTACACGTTTTTGTACTCTTTATGAGACATGGAAATGCAATATATACATATACAAACTTACAAATTATACAACATATTTATTAATTAGCAAAATTAAATAAAAATGACGACATGCATGTTAAACTTAAACATATTCATATTACGTATGACATATGCACGACCATGCCATGCACATTAAATAAATATATACATACTTCGCAAAAAAAAAAAAATAATAATAAATTTCTAATTACTTCAACACCAAAATGGAAGTTAGGTTAAAAGCTGACACTAAATAATATCGTCGATCAAAGACTCAAAATAATCTCCGACCACCTCTATAAAAACCATAACAAACCTCATCATCTACTTATCATATCCTCTCTTTCTCTCTCCTCTTTTATCTTTCTCTCTCCAACCCAACAAAAAAAAAAAATTAAAAATGAACAAAATCTCAAGTTCATCGTCACAAGATCCGGAGGTGAGGAAAGGTCCATGGACTATGGAAGAAGACTTAATCCTCATTAACTATATCGCTAATCATGGTGAAGGTGTTTGGAACTCTCTTGCCAAATCTGCCGGTACATATAATTATATGTATACATATATTTATTTTCTATGAAACCCTAATTTTTATTTATTCTTCCTTCGATCTATGTTTTTTTTTTGTCACTTACATGTATGTAACATATTTTGTGTATGTGTTGAGCTATATTTTGATTATATCGGTAGTGAAAAAAATGAGAAAACTAATAGCAAAATATATTATAAATGTATGTAGGTCTTAAGCGTACCGGAAAAAGTTGCCGGCTCCGGTGGCTGAACTACCTGAGGCCGGACGTCCGGCGAGGTAACATCACGCCGGAGGAGCAGCTGCTGATCATGGAACTGCATGCCAAGTGGGGAAATAGGTACGAATTCAAAACTATAAAGAAAATAAATAAATATATATTGAAGAAAAATGGAAATATATATTTATATATATATGACTTTGAGTGCAATGGATCCAATATAGCTTACCTTATAAATTCTTGATATGTGTGAATTGCGCTTGGAAGTACAGTTCGTCTATTTGTACTCCAAGCTCTTGGATTGGGTGATGAGAGAGAAAATATGGGTATTTGAAAACGTGATCAAATTGATTTCACCACATGTTTCTTATGGGGAACATGATTTCTCCAAGGCTCATGGGTCTTGATGTTTTGGAGAACAGGAAAATTGATAGAAGAAAGTGATTTTTTACTTGATCCCATGAAATTAAAGAAGCATTTTATTCGAAAATTATAAAAAAAATTAAATGTATATTGTTAGTTTTATGAAAATCAAGAATCATATCAATATGTAAACTATAAATTCGACAAATATGTAGACTATATTTTCAGTACAAACAAAAAACTCAAAATGATCCTAAAACATTTATATAGTTTTTTTTATAGCCGTTCTAGTTATGAAACCATTTGAAAATCACAATGAAAATATATTACTATGTAAATTCTTAATTATAAAACATTATATAACTATTATATACAAATTTTACTTATGTATTATGTTTTAAAATAAAATAAAGATGATTTCGAATACTTCCTTAATTATTACCCAAATTCACTTGTTTTGAGATGATCTTAAAGTCGTGATAAAAATATGTTTTAATCACTAAAAAAAGTAGTATATATATATATTAAGTACTTATTATCAATGATTTGATGATTAACCTCATTTTGCCAAAAACGGCAAGAAAGTCCTCAGTTATTGGAAGCTTTCTCCTTCTAAAAATGTACCTTAAAACATGTTAGATAAATAAACAAATGATATTATTAAAATTATTACAGCTGGTTGAAGAAGTTGGGTAGAATCGGACAAAGGAAGGAATGAAAAGTTTCTATTTATAGCAGAACCTAGTTCAATTGGGTCACATGTTAGTGTTAGCATCTTGTCCCTTTCACAAACCAATACTCTTTTGGTTTTGGACTATTGTACCTCTGTGGGGCCCTCCCTTTTCGGATCCTCAACATGAGTCCACACACAAAGCCTATCCACTCCAACAGAACCTGAAATTTCGCAAATCGACAAAATAAAATGTCTACTTTTTTTTCTTTTTCTTTTCTCACTATTTTTTAATGTACTTTTTGTATTTAAGCATGTGCTATTTATTATGGTGAATCTAGCGCCGGGCCCTAGCTCTAGAAACTAGTAAGAGCAAGCGTGACGTGTTTTTCTTTCCTGTATTCTTCTCGATTTTTTTTTTCTGATTTGAAGAGTTGATTTGTAAAAAAAGAATCGATGAAAATCTACAATAAAAAAATGTAAAATATATAAATTATCTTAAATTATACATGTTATACTTCATATAGTTTTTAAATTTAAAAAAACATATCGGAGTTAGTGTGTTTGTGTTTTTGTTTTTTATTTCGATCATTTCTTTTTCTTATGAAACAATTGTTTTTTTTCTTTTTTGTGTTTTATACTTGTTCTAAAACATAAAATATATGAACCGGAAATACAATCAACCATAATGTCTTCCTAAGTAGTTGTATAAAACTATAATTAGTTTATAGATTATTAATTTGATTTAATAATAAGTCTATTATAAAATATATTATTTATTATATTATTTTGTTTTTCAAAAGTGTACCTATTTTTTTCTTCTCAATTTGCGTACAAAGTATATAATTATGTTATATATTTATCTTGTTACACGTACTAACAGAGTTGTTATTATATTATGTCCAAAAAAAGGTGTTATTAATATTGTTCAATATTCAAAATAAGTGTATATATACGCGATATTTGATGGGAGCGGAAATTGATATATATATATATATATAGGTGGTCGAAGATTGCAAAGCATCTACCGGGAAGGACCGATAATGAAATAAAGAACTTCTGGAGGACCCGAGTGCAAAAGCACATGAAGCAAGGAGAGCAGAGCCACGAGCACCAGGCGGCGAGCTCGAGCACCAGCCAAGTCTCCGGCACGGCGGACACGATGGACTCCTCGTACTCTCCGACGTACCACCACCACCAGGCAGCCATGGACCACACCTACTTCGACGCCGTGCCGGCGCCTGATCCGTCCCACGTCAGCGACGCCTGTTGGAGCATGGAGGATCTCTGGTCCCTGCAGCTACTTAACTGATTTGATTACTAGTTTATTTATTTATATATAGGTCCTTGGGTTCACGAGTAATTTAAGTTATATACTTTTTATATTTATGATGTCATCAATTATGGTTTGTGATGTTGTAAGGGATTGGGTTATATATATGTTTCCATCGATCTATTTGATGAGGTCGATGTTGTTTTATAGTAAATGGTTTATATTAATATCGTGTCTCTTTTAAACATCGAATTTTGAAATATATGGATATGATCTCTTATGATAGGTGGAAGTGTTGTTGTGAAAATAAATAAATAGTTGATTGGAAAGTGATATAAAAAATAATAATGTTGTATATTCAAACAATATTTATTGCAACACAAAACAAACCGAAAAATAATAATACTAAAATCATGACGTTTTCTTTGATCATAATAAATATAAATTTCATTTGATGCTATATAATGATTATATATAAAGGTTACTATATGTAATATGATCCTAACTCGTATATATTGTTTTCGAAATTTCATTTTACTCGTTTGTAAATCATATGATAAAATTCGTTACATATTATATTGTATATATTAGATAAATCAAATTGTCCTTATTAGTATGTTACAATTTCAAACAAAAACTTATTATCATCTATATTTATCAAATTGTTTACAAACTATTAAATTTTCGATTAATTTTCTTGTACAATGTGTATAATATACGAACTTTAATTAAATGGATATAAATATATACAGATCCACAAAAGTCACCATTATTCGTATAGGGTTGAGGGTACATGTGATTATATTGTTATAATCACATATGAAGAGAGAGATATATACATATAGCATATATATATGGTGCATGGACATGAAGATGGTGATGGAAATGAAATGACATAGAGGACATATATAGGAATAGTATAGCTAACAGAAGCCATAGGAAGTGGACACGTAAGACAAGTGGGGGCAAGAGAGAGATTAGAAACCTAACTCGTGTAGTGGCCGTATCCAAGTCGTCACGTGCAATCGCTTTCACTCTCTCATGTTCCACTTGTCCTTTTTTATCACTTTCTCGTCCCATCCCATAGCTTTGCTCATCTCTTTCCTTCCCATATATAGCAATCAACAATTATGTTAAAGCTTATCTGCAACATCAAAACATAAACACTTTTTTATAAAATAAAAAAATAGATCCTTACTTCTACAATAAAAGTTTTCATTTCTACCGATTTACATTAAGACTGAAGAGTTATTCAAAAACTCTGAATTGATAAGTAAATGTATATATTCATTATTTAAAGTGTGGTTATGATTTATATCTATTTGATATTGGATTTTGATATACCTTTTAACGTGTAAGGTAATTTTGAGTTTCAAATATGACACATGATTCATGAAACTTTGACTTCAATTACAATGATATAGAATAGTGTAAGTACAAGACAGACCGATGTTACGATATGTGGCCCAAGAGAAGATGTTGTGCCATATGATTAACTTTCTAAAAGAGGGGTAAAGGGAACGACATTAACATTAAGACGTTCTTTGCCCGAATGCTCGATTTAACCGACTCAAGCATGGCGACTCGATTAAATATGGGTAGCTTGTTGCTAGTCAAGGACCTGAATCTGAAGCAAATTGTAGCTGGTAGGGTGCAACTGGTCGAAGGCTGGTGCCGCCTCTAAGAGAAACTCATGACAGAGCGAAATCCTAACCTCATAAACGCTAATCCCTAACACTAAACCTTAACCCATAGACCCATAACACTAAACCCATAAACCCTAATACGTAGACATAAACTCTAAACCCATAACTCTGAACCATAGACCCTAAACTATAAACACATAACCCATAACCTTAAACCATATGCTCCTAACTATAAACCATAACCCTAAACCCCTACTCTAAACACTAAACCCCTAACCTTAATTCTTTTTAAAATATATATTTTATTGATCTTGTTTTGTAGATCTCGATAAAAGAAAAATATTGACGTTGTAACGAAGTGAATCGAAATTCAAACGAAACAAGAATATATAAAAGAGTAAAAATGACGAAAGTTGAGTAATTACAATAACTGAGATTAATCTATTAGTAAGTTTGTATTTTAACCTAAACCATTAATTTATTACATGTATCTAACCTTAAACTTTAATTTGACGTGAACTCGGTTAGAATGAATTTGACTCGTATATCTGACGAATCGAACTTTAATAGTTCATTTCCAACCTAAACGGTGACCTTAATACCTTATATGGTTCAATAGGCACGTGCACTCACGTGTGTATAAATGTAGGTGGTGTAAAGCCATTTTTGAGCCATGTCTAGTGAAGTACGGTCTAGGCCCACTGTGAATGCCCAGACGACTAGTGAAACGGGCCTTGAATGATTGGGCCGGCCTGCACTGCACTGTCTCGATACGGACACATTTGTTTAGATAACTTGTCAATTGTGGGTCATGTAACTGAAAAATGAATTCCAATTCTAATGTTACATTAATAAATTTAAATTATGGAATTACCATTACTTGATTTGTTACAAAGAAAAATCAGGGACCAATAAATTGTCTCAATATTTACTAAAACGTAAAACCAAGACTAAATTACATATATGTTAATCTTCCGATAAGCCTAGTGATAATAAACTCAATCACATACTAATAAATTTCAAAACTCCATCTTGATTAAAATATTTAATTATTTTTAATAAATTCTGTAGCTTTTTTTTCACACAGACAATGACATTCAACAAATTAATTTCTTCCACTTTCTATCTCTCCCATGAATTAATGTAATAACTGCAGTAAAAGCCTATCTTCATAGTGATCCCTCAAATTACTGCACACGTGTCATACATCGAGACACCAACCTGAACAGTTCCATCAAGCGTAGGGACCACCAGATCACCATATCCTCAACATACGATCACCATATTCGCCGCAGATCAGCCGACACGTAACCTCGGTAAGAGAGACCACAATCAAGCTTTGAGCTGGAAACACATTTGGCAAAATCACCTGGCGAGTAGATCACATTTGTATACTCTGGAGTGTAGTTGTCGGGTTTGATACCCATTCGTGTACGACCCTGTAAAATAATACTGACCGTTTGATAAATACAACGAGATAAAATAATAATAATAAAAATAATTAATCTTTTCAGTTCACCTCACCGCCTGAACCGTAGCTTTCCATCTCTCGCTTTCATCACTCTCTGTTTCGAAGCAAACACGAAAATTTTCGTTTCCCTCTCCAGAAACAGATATTTTTGTTCACCAGAAATATATAATATTAATTCAATTTCAACCTCCATATTGTGATTCTCTACCTCTCTTCGTCATCTTCTTCTCTGTAGCTGCAGATTTTGAGAAATGGCTTGAGACAAACAAAACCCTAGCTGATTTGTTAACATTGCTCTCTGTCTCTATCGCTCGAGGTACTTTTCATTTTCTTTACTGTGTGCTTTAATTGAATAATCTTTCTGCTTTAATTTATTTAATTTGTTGTTGAGCTTGGTTCCGAGGATAAACCCCAATTTGAGTTGATTTTCACATTTTTTTTTATGCATTGCTTTGTTTTGTTTTAGCTGTGAAATTCTTGTGAGGTGTGTTAGTGTTTGTTTCTCGGGAAAATTACTTTCCCGGAAAATGGAAGTGGGTCAGGCGCCGCTGAAGCCAACAGAAGCGGCCGAGGGTCGGGACCCAGATGGGAAAGCCCTCGGCTATGATTCTGCAGCTGGGTTGTGTTTATCGGATTCAGTGGATGGAAGTGGAAACTACGATTTGGGGGTTTCTATTAATGGAAAGGAAGCTTTTGGCTCTGGTGTGTTTGTGGATTTGTTTGAGACTCAGATGTTTCAGACAAAGGTGTTATCCGTAGAGACTAGTTTTGTGAACCAGAATGGGATTGATCCCGAGATTGACCGGGTTCGATCTATGATGGAGATGAGAGGAAGTGGTGTGGAGAGTGTGACAGAAATGGACTTTGTTGAGGCAAGTGGTGATGTGTCGGCCGATTTTGATGTCATTGCCGATGCAGATGCAGCCGGTGGCGTAGAGGGCGAGCTTAAACCTGTTGAGTTCGTTGCGAATTTGAAGAGTATTGCACAAGGTGCTTCTGTGGTCGGTATGGTTGATGTAATGACGCTCAAGAATAGATTGTGTGCTTTTTATGAGGCAAAAGGGGTTTTTCAGTTACCTGAGTACTGTGAACCACAGCAGATCCCAGGTCTTGAAGACAAGATGGAAGAAGATTTACTGGAGGCTGTCATTCATGACGGAGCTGTTGACGCTCCGGTTCAATGCCCATTTGACAAAATGGTTCATCCTAGAGGAGTCTGGGTCAAGGCGCATTTGGGTCCAAGAGCCGGTCGGAAGAAAAGGAAAGCCACTGGTGAACCAAATGATGGCCAAATCAGTGAAAATGACGGGAGTGGGAATGGAGCTAAGAAGAGAGGAAGGAAGAAAAAAAGAGATTGTGACTCTAGTGTCTCGGGCGAGGTAGTTACAGCGTCTAAGGAACATAATGAGAAAGGCTATGCATCGCGGGTACGGAAGAAGAGCAAGTATCTATCTCCACCATACACAGACCTATTCCAGGGGCCACAAAAAGAAGATTCAGAAACAGAGTCCGAGGAGGTTGTGAGTATTGATCATGGTTCATTGAATAGTTCAAGGCCCGATCCGATGACAGTTGAGCTACCCGTTAATGATGTGCTGTCTGAGATTCGATCTGTAGCTCTTTTTGCACTAGTTGAACAAGCTAGTGATAGTGTCATAGAGTTTCTACACCTGTACAGAAGCTCAACGTATATCGAGGGGTCCCGCCATCACGTGTATGAGCAGCAGACTGGTGAAGGGACAAAGTGCTTGAGCTCTCCCAAGCGGCGTGGTAGAAAGAGGAAAGCTATTGACTCTGAAGCTGGGTTATTGGATAAACATCTGAACCAGAACGGCCACATTGAGTCACCTGGATCTGCTTCCCTTTTTGTGACGTTTGGTCCTGGATCTTCATTACCTTCAAAAGGTGAGCTCATTGCTTTATACAACAATTTTGGTGATCTGGTCGAAAACGAGACGGATGTGTTCTACAACAGCTTTTGTGCTTGTGTTGTATTTGTGAGTGCATCTGATGCTGAGAAGGCCTTCAAGAGTTCGCAAGAGTCCAGTCCCTTTGGAAATGCAAATGTCACTTTCAGGCTCCGGAACTCCTTGGCTGAAACATCGCCCCCTCCTAACCGGAGAATCAAAACCACCACCATGAAGTCACCGACTTCAGAAGAACCTAAGGGTGAGGCCTCACAGCAAGATGGAAAGCTAGAGATGATGACAGCAATGGCGTCACATGAGAAAAAGTCTCCAAACGTGAGTGGCCTTGTGGAAGAGATGAACACAATGGGATAGTTAGTTTAGTCTTGGCTTTTGTTTAGGCATTATGTGAGGATTATTTATGTATATGTTGCTACTTACCCGTCTGTTTCTGGGTAAAAACTTTCATGTACTTCTCTGATCATCTGAAAATTGCCTACTGGTATTGCAAATCTAACAACAATAATGTGCAATATAATTTGAAGTTTATATATAACCAGAAAAAAAAGTAAATATCTAAATGTTGCTGTTGGAAATCTGAGAAGTTACCGTTGACTTAGCAACCTCAATACTAGAACATATATATAATTGGAATAAAAAAAAGAAATAGATCCAATTGTACAACACAATAAAAACAAAAGACAAAAACGATAAACCATTCTTAACAGATAAAAATACAATAACTTTTCAGCTAACAATAAGAAGAGAGGCACCTCCTATGCCCTAATATGTCATCGACTCTTATGCTTATCGACTTTCTCTTTGATAAACGATATTTTTGCATCACACAAATACGACTTCTGGTATTTTACAAAATCCCACGAACCCGGCACTTGCTTTTGAATGCCGTAAAAAACCTTGAGTTTACGCTTAGGACATTCTGGAATATGAATGCACACGACAATACAGAAAATAATGGCTTGATAACCAAATGAGTGTAGAGTCTCCAACTCAAGTACATTACGAAGATATACAAAGAAAACATGAACTAGAAACCCTCTACAGAAGACAAAGAATTAACATTCTTCCCCTGTATCTCCCACAGTCGATTGTTTTGCGCTAAATCTTGTTCTCGATCATATGACGTATTCAAAACAATGAAACGGGATAGAGCATTATATGAGTAATCAATCATCAACAGGATCCTGAGGGGTCTCATCGGCACTACGTTTGATGGTGATGACAGGGCACTCAGCGTGCTTCACACAGAACTCACTTACAGTTCCAACAAAAACCCTGTAGCAAATGCAACAAGACAAGATTTATCAGTTATTGGTCATATCCATGCAAGAGTGAACCATTGATGTGCCTTGCATGTATGGGGAAATAAGTATACCTCTGGAAAGGGCCAAGACCACGACTTCCTACAACTAGCAAATCGGGGTGGACTCGTTTCACCTCGTGGCAGATTACTTCCTTTGCATCACCTCTCTTAATCCATGCTTCACAAGCAATCTACAGGTGATGTGTTCCAGGGCAAGCATTAGAATTTATAAGCCAGTTATTCTACTAGAGCTAGAAGAAGACAACATGGAGTATTCATCCATGGACGTAGATATTGTAGTCTGTGAGCTTAAGAAATAAATAAGGCAGTTAGATGAGAAAAGGCCCAGTACCCCGATTGCATGACACTTATCAACAAAATACTCGAGAAGGTGAAGCCCTTTGGCCTTGTCTCTGTTCCTGATTCTCTTAAAATCTTCAGGGGATGCGTATATGCTATCCATGTCATCAAAACCTAAAAGAAACAAGTTAAAAGAAGATGCCATTAGGTAATAATTTTTCCTAATTAGATGTAGTATCACAACAATCATAGACACTAAGATTGGCCTCAAAAACTTCATTACATTATCCTTCAGGATAATGTTAGAGTGACTTTCCAGTCAGACACCCACCATATGCTATAATCAATTGATATCATTCTTGTTTGAATAACCATAACAAGTCCAATGAAATGTGATTTTCCACCATAGGAAATAGGAATATGTCACCCAATTCTATAGTTCTCCCTCTTTCTCATCGTCTAAAAGAACAATATGGAGCTTCAAAACAACTATGCCTCTTTAGTTTTATCACCAGCTTCAGTACAAATGGCTGGACACCCTTACATCAATCAGAGGCCTTATGGCAACTCCGATATAAACTGAACTGGGTATTTTTGCAGCCACAACTTACAAATAGCATTCACTTAGCATATTTTTATCCATAAAACTTAAATAGATCATGCTATCTACTGCAGTCAAGAAAACATAGACCATGTTAGTCAAACAACTAAGATGAGCTCCATCTTAAGGGTTTAGGCCGTCATCTAGATCCATTGGTATATATCTTTTCAACATTATCATCAACTTCCCTTCCAGGAACAATAAATGCAAGCATATCCGAAGTCTTGACATTGTGCACATAGAGGCTTAACTAGACCCAAAATTAGTACCAGGGAAGTTGGTGTTTGACTTTCAGTAATTAAGAAAAAGGATTATTGGAGTTAGTATTTGACTTTCCACCTCATTCCCCCATGACCACCATTAAGTGATTGCAACTACCTTACAAGAAGACATTACTGGAAGTTTATGCATAACTATCAAAATTAGAGAAGTATGACACTTCACAAGAGAAGTTGCTATCTTGCAATCCACATTTTGAACCTTTCCCCAATTCATCATCAAACTTCAACTAAATCTATTCTAATTTCACAGCCTGATTTGGGTTAGAAAATTGAGCTTGAACCAGTAACATAACATCAAACCAATAAATGAAATAATCACAAATACAATCGATTTCACTATTACAAAACCCTAACAAAAAGAGCTCCACAGTACACACACATATATAGTATATAAACGCAATTGACCACATAGATACTCCTATCATAGCAAATGAAGATCAATATATGAATAATGAGAGAGAGGGACAGAGAAATAACCATCTTCGTCTGGAACTTGAACATGGAGGAAGAGGAGGCTGAAGCCAGAGAGGTTGTTGCGGACGATCTTCTGCAGAGTCCACTCGAAAGCTCCTCTGCTGCTAATGGAGGCGTGTGGATACCCCTTGATGCTCGACTCGTTCACGCACAGCAGTATCCGAGTTGGCTCACCCGCCATCTTCTTCTTCCTCAACTCGCTGACTCAGAAACTCGTTCCTCTGTAACGAAAATTCGAGATTGTTCTGATGCCTCTGACTCGTCTTTCTCTTCCACTTTCGCTTTCAGGATAAAGTAAAATATCTGGGTGCGTATTATTCGTTTCGGCGCACGAATCCGGATGTTTTCCTGGAGTTGCTAACATACACCTTATTACCCTTCAAGATTAAAAACAGAATGGATATTAGTATTACGCTTTTTAATAGGATTAATAAAAGATTAAAGCAGTGAAATAAATAGTTACAGCTTTGACCAACTTTGATGTTTGTTTTTTGCTCGATCCATGTATCAAACATATGTAGCTACAAATCTTATAGTATAGAAATTGATTTTTAATTATTATTTTATATGAGGTAAAAACTACAAAAATTATCAATAAAGTATATTGATACTTTTAAAATTTCATTCATTATTCAATTCAGAACATATGAGTCTTGACCATATGATAATCTACGACATATAAATAAATTAAGTAAAAAAAGTAGTTATACGAGACAATTAAAATGACTTATATTACTAACTCGTTTTAAAATATAAAATGCAACTTATTAAAATCTTATTTCACTAAATAAAGCGCCTTTTAAAATGGAAGATAATTTCCCATTTTCCAATATTCAACTTTCATCATATGTTTTCATATAAATTCAAAATACTCGTGAACCAATGTGGTTGGATTTTAAATTGGACATGCCATCTAGATTAAGTGATAAAAGAAGTTTGAAACTACACAATCAAAACCTACTTAATTAGATGACAAAGTGTTTTGATATCATACTAGTGTTTAATTTAATGCCATGTTTCTACAAAAAGTATTTCCCATATTTTGAGTTATACTATAATTTCATGAGTATATATATATCTTGAATAAATGGAAAAAAAAATCTTGCTCAAACGTTTAGATATTTCTAGCAAAAGTTACATTCAAGGCAATATAAAAATTGCATTGAAAAGAAGAGATTCGATCGGCGTGCAATTTCATGGGTATATATGGGACGGATAAAAAGGATATTTTCACATGACCCCATTTCCAAATTCGATGTGTAAATTAAAAAAAACACTTCTACAATAATTTAATCGAGAATCTTATTGATTATTGTGCACATAGTTACAAGTAATAATAAACCCTAATTTTAATTCATTTCCTAAAATCTATTATATGTTCAATTTCCAAGGAAATTACTTCTGTTTGCTGCTACCGCAAGATATAAATAATATTTAATAAAATTATTCGAGGCAAGAAAAATATATTTTCGGAGTTTTCATAGCAAGTGGATCTCTCGATTTAAGCAATATCAAACTGTCGTAACTCGTAATAAGTAAAAAGTCAACTATTTAACTGCTCTGTTAACAGGGATAGACATAGGGGTAATTTAGTAAATAGAATATACATGAGATTTCAAAATGACTAAAAATCTAAATTTTTTATATTTGGAATTCGAAAACAACAACGTAGTGGAGTCTAGGAGTGAGGCTGATCTAATTCGCATGTATCTTTATTTAATCCGAAATTGCCCTTCCCCGGCTGAGATTCGATCGATCCCCTACCAAAACCCAGCGCACCAAGCTCGTACAGCTCCAACCACACCTTCTCCGCCTCGAACGTCGGG
>JAYMSW010000433.1:0-22865 GCA_036897725.1 Erodium texanum | reverse complement strand
GATCCTGGAGCATTTCCACTCGGACCAGGGGCTGCAGGAGGGCGAGAGGTCGATCCAGGGGAAGATCCCGGAGCATTTCCACCAGGAGCAGGGGATGAACGAGAGGATGAACCTGGGGGAGCATGAGACTTGGGCGGCATGGCCGGAGTGGAGGACTTGGGCGGCAAAGGAGGCCTGATGGCCAACACGCCGACCACAAGTTTCTGTCCTTGGAGGCAATTGTCACCTTTACCACTGACAAAGTAGAAAGGACCAGACCGATCAAACGTAAAAACAGAGTCACCATCACCGTCCAGTCTCTTGATCGGCTTCGCCAGGTTACACTTGTCAAAATCATCTTTGCTCACCACCAAAACAGAGTCCGATCCTTTCTTGTACTTGAAAACTAAAAACACACCAAAAACAAACAATCAAACCAACCCTCAACAACAACAATAAAAACTAGATCTTGAATCTCAAATACAAGAACCCAGAACCAGAGCAGACCGGAGAGTACTTACTGAGAGTGTCGCCGACTGAGAACCTGAGCCTCTGAGACCAGTGGCTGTAGCTCCCAGAAGGGTGCAAGACCCACCCATCTCTTCCTCCAACATACAACTGGTGAGCGCCACAGGCCGATCCCAGCAAGCAAACCAGCAGAGCCAGGAACAAACACAGAGATCCAGACGACCCCATGTGAGAAGATCAGTGGAGAGAAGCACAGGTAGAGAGAGATAGAGTTATGGATGATGCGGGAAAAAGTAGCTGCGAATAGTTCGTATATATAGACAAAAGAAGAAAAATAGTTGGAGACAGGGGAAAAAAATAGTGGAGACTGAGATCAGGAGGTGAAGATTTGTGGGGTTCAATGCAGTGAAACAGAGAAAGCAACAAATGGAAAGTGAATCTAGTGGTATAGATTTTTGGACATGAAAGTGAAACACTGTGCATGGTAATTAAAAATATGATTTTTATATATGGGACGGGTCATTTTGGGACACGGCTAAGTCAGGGAGGGCACAATGGTAATCTCGGCAAAAAGGTTTAAGCTAGTGAATTAGTTTCGTTCCCCTTTAACGAGTACAAGCTGATGCAGATATGCAGAAACAGCAAATCTGGATATTATAGCCCGTGATTGTAAGCAAGTTATGCATTAGAGACTTGAAAACGAAACCTGATACTGCTTAAAATGTGTGTTACCGGTCTACATTTTGTGTTGGTTATGGAAGATTTAATGTAAGCCATACTTCATTTTCTCAACCTCACATTCTCGAAGCTCCATCTTGGCCCATTTTCTTAGCAGTAAAACCATTAAGAGACATGTCAAATCAGTCACAGATCAATCAAATCCCCAAGCTCTATTATTAAGCAAAGCAACAAGAGATAAGGTTTTGAGTTCTGGTATTCATTAACTAATTATGTTTTGTGTGAAGAGGCTACGAGTTTTTGTGTTCATATTCAATGAAACCTTACAAAGAAAACTATAATTGGAAGGAGCAATACGTATATGTTGGATTTGGTTTCAATTCATTTTTCTTTTCTACATTCACGACATAAATGTGGAATAGTCCCCACCACACATATCCCCCACCTAACATTCATCAATGAAACAACAATAAATATTAGGTTGCAATCTTGTTAAGAACAAGTCTAACGCGGAGAATCCACGGTATTTTAGTTAAGGAGAGTCGACAACAAACAATTAGTGAAGAAGAAAATATTGGCGAAATACTTTCATCAGCTCTAGATTTAAAGTCTATGTTAAAAGCTAACTCTTTTGAAACAATCACTTCTAACTTAACATATGACGAGTAAAATAAAATAAAAAAAGTAAATGACGTTATATAATAAATTAAAAAATAAAAAGAAAAGAAATGATGATTGAGAAGTACCTAACGGTTCAACAATTTGACCTCAGAAATTGAGCCACAAAATTAAAATTTTCACCCACAGTTAAATTGCAATTCATTATCTAGAGTTACTCTATTAACACGGAATGGTCTGGATCTCTCTCACTCCATGGTGTTGAACAAACCCTTAACAATCTCATGTTTTACATTTTTTGGTTGCTGAAGCAAAAAATGTCGTATATCGCTATACTAAAGACATGTGGACTCACCTCAAATTCAACTATACATCTAGGCCGGGACAAATCGACAAGAAAAACTATCATCTAGATTTAACAACAGACAATTTCAAAATCTTCACATACTTGACACATCATTAATGCATTTGCCAGACATCTAGACCTAGTCCAAGGTTTCATTTTCGATATCCTTGTCTGAAGCAAGCTTAATCTTGGTCCATTTTCTGAACAATGTGATCATCAAGAGGCAGCAAGCTTGACAGGAGAGGCCACAAATCAAGCCTATCCATAAGCCCTATCACAAACCAAATCACATACAAGAACTTAACTTCATGAATCTTGATATCATGTGAGCACATACATATAACGAATAAATTGTGTTTTTTTGTTGTTGTTTCACCTTTGTTTGTAAGTCCAGCTTGAAAGCTAGAAGGATTGCTGTAGGCATGCCGATTAAGTAAAACGTGCCCAAGTTAACGTATACAGCTAAGTGCTGCCAGCCACAACCTCTTGCGACTCCTGATAAGATGCCTTGAACTGAATCGACTACTATTGAGATCACAAGAAAGGGTGTCATTGAAGCAAACTCTCTTTTGATTGTGGAGCTGTTGCTGAAAAAGCCGGCCCATGTATTGTGACAGAGTCCTAGGACTGAAACAACAGAGAGAGAAAGGAGGACAGAGAGGTTGAGACTCATTTTCATGGCTTTCTTAGCTCGTTCAGGTTTGTTTGCTCCCAACTCATTTGATACCCTTGTGCTGTGCCACAATCATTTTTCTGATATTAATATCAACATATCGAGGGATTTAAAAGAAAACAATTACAAAAAAACTTGTATCAACTGACCTTGCTGCAGCACTTAGGCCATAGGTGAGCATGTAGGCAATGGTTTCTGTGTTGACACTGAAGTTATAATTAGATCATATAGAAACTCTTAATGAGGGTGAAACAATGAAACATACCACATTGCAATCAGTGAAGTGGTTGTTTCAGCGTTTGTCATTAATCCCGCTAAGAACACCAAAATCTCAAAAGCCCAGTACTCCAAGCTGGCAAAACATGAAAATTTCAGCAAGGAAACGTAAGATTAACAAAAATCATTACCATGTTCCCATATTAGCAGAAGCTCAGTACTCTAAAATATGAAACATAGAGTTGCCTGTGTTTATGGTGAAACCCATGAAGTGGTTGAAGCTTAAGTTTCAAGTGAAATTTACTTATTGGGGTCTTTCAGTCCAAAAATGTTAGATGATTTGAGTTGAGACTGGTTTGTAGATGGAGACTGACGGATCATTCATGTAAATCTAAGATCTATACTGATTGTTACATACAATAAGGCATAAATGCAATATAAAGTTTCAGATACATCATCAACAAACCACCTTTGGGTTTACTTACCAGACCATTGCAGCGGAAGGCAGAGCTAGTTTCAAGTTTGTAAAGACATGACACAATGACTCCAAGGAAAATCCCTCCCAGGTATGCTGAAATTTTTGTGACCACATCACATAAATGGCCAAGACAAGTATCGAAATGCACAATGATACAGAAGCTGCCAGTGGAGCCCCCTTGAAACCAAGTGATGTCCAGTGAACCAAAGCATAAGTAATGCCAATATGGAACACCAATGGCAGTGAAGAGAACAGAACAGGGGGTATGACAATGCTTTGAGTCTGAAGAAACCTTAATATGTTTTGGAGGAAGCCATATGCAAATAGTCCAGGAATGAGATATTTCATGTACAAAGCTGCCATTTTCGAAATTTGAGGATCTTGTTGAAGTAATATCAATATCGGCTCTGTGAAGAACCACAAGATGGATATGATGATGGAGAAGAAAAACGATATGATGCATGACGCTTGAAGATAAATGCCCAACAATCTGTACAACTTTGCACCAAACCCTTGGCCACAAAGTGTCTCAAGTGCTCCACTTAAACCAATCTGCAAACAACAGAATCGAAAGACAAGGAATCAATAAGAGCATGAAGTGAAGTATTTCATCAAAATGTCCATAATTGACTTTAACCTTCCTCTCAGTTAGATCACATAGCTGTTACATTGTTGAAGTTAAGAATTGAAACTTAAGTGTGAATAGCTCATAACTGTGCTAGTCATTTGTTACATAAACAACAACGCAAGTGTGAGAATGATCAAATTAAGTACCAATATCTCAAAGCTTGGTAGCAGATGGAAATGAAAATTTGTCAAACATGTGGACTAATTATATACAAGTGCAGCTAATAACAGCCATAGTTTTTGGTTTCCCACTCATCTGTCATTGTCACATTTTGTCATACACATGGCAGGCATTAAAATAGGACCCGGAATCAATAAGATAAGCATTAAATTAATGGAAGAACAATTCCCCAAAATTCAAATCACAATACTTGACCCAGTAACATAGACCCACAAAGCAATCTGAAACAAACCCATCAATATGATTATGAGGTGATTAAGAAAACATTACATGGTTCCCAAAATCTCGAGCTTACTTACCATGAAGGCGAATCCGGTGACGGTGGCCCAAGAATTGGCAAGGGTTGCACCGGCTAGCTCGAGCTCGCCGAGATGCCCAGCGAACATGACCGAGACCAGAGTGATGGCATAATAGAAAACATTGGTGAGAATCATGGGTAGTGAAAACAAGACCTGCCTTTTGGCCTCTACCGCGTCAAAGCTGAAAACTTGCTTCCACCACCATAGCCTCTCTGTTTCTTCTTCTTCTCCGTGACCATGAACGTCCTGATCCTGCAACATCGGTGATGTGTCAACGCTCGCAGTCGGTTCCATGTTCAGCTTCTTCCTCTCTTTCTCACGAGGACCAACTTGTGTGTATGAGATGGAGAAAGTAAGAACCACGTATTATTGGAAATTATAATGGGCCTATGAGATTTGGGCCTTTGATGCTGTCTCATTTCTTTGGGCGTGCCTTATATTTTCGACCTTTTGGGCCTAGGCCCATATGCAATTCTATATGTGGGAGTGGAAAGTTGCTTTTCATGTGTCTAAACATACTTATTTTTTCTTAATTAAATATTGACTCATGAGAGGAAATTTGGGTGCCTCCTCTCCTTTGAACATGCAAAAGGAAGAAAAATGTGCACAGAAAAGAGTCAATGATTGCAAGAATTGTGTGGTAATCTTATTGGAAGAGTACATGTGAGTGTGAAACCATTCAACCAAGCATGAAAGTATAAAAAAAGTCATAATGTATATTGGAGGGACAATGCAATCAATTGAATATAGAATGCATGCCATTGCTTTCTATAAGCACACTTGAGAAGATTTAATCATGACTGGGGGTTTTATCTTGAAATATTAAAAGTATATTGGTGTATATGTGTTATGTTTGTCTGTTCAGTCTAGACAAACAAGAATAATAGAAATTCTATCAGATCAAAATTTATGTTGATTTTATCCGATAACATATGTGGATTTGATGGTAGTAAGACCTAAACATTTTCCAAACATCCAACAAATATAACTTCATCCAATGTTTTTTTCTTACAATAACATAACAAATACGTTGTTATTTAGCTGTCACAAATCCACGCGACTGTGTTTAGAAGCATGATTGGAAAATAAAATCTATTGTTCATACACAACACAACAAAAACACATCTCATCACATTTATTTTCATGGGTCTTGGTGAAAAAAATAGTGGTGTTCATGATTGCAATTTCATTGTCAATTGCTCTTTGATTGACTTCACCTAACACAAAAGAAAGATAAAAAAAGAGGTTGTGTGACTTGTGTCACTCTTGTGTGTGGAAATGGGTTTGGTGAGTTTTCACATGTGTACAAAGGTTTGATTGAGAGTAATTTCACTCACCTAACCAACAAACCTGCTCTGCATATTTACTTCTTTCACACATTTGGAAAAACTGTTCTTGCTTCTCTCTCCTTGACTTTAATTCTCCTTTGTAAAAGGCATCAATGGATGAGACAGACCAACTCCAAGTTTCATGTTTTCGTCTTAAGAGTGGTTTGTTTGATTTGATGCTTATAGTTTAACAACCCCAAATCCTGGTTAGATTGTCAAGTCTTGCTTCCTTTTTTCAACAGATCAAGTGACCCTTCAATTCAATCACCTAAAACTACAAGTAAACATGTAAAAAGTGATTGATTGTGAAGAAGAGAAACATATGAAATAGCCTATATCTCGACACTGCTCACTAATTATTTGGCCTCCAAGGAAACAGACAAATCTTGGTATTGACAAATCAGAGAACAGAGAAGAAATAGAAATAGTTAGAAAAAGTCAGCTCTTGTGTTCACAAGTTATAGCTTGCTTGTTTGCATAGTGGGTGATAATCTAATAAAATATAGATTCTTTTAGGAAAAAGAAAGAACTTTCCTTTCAAGTCTGTATTGCACTACCTACAGGCTACAACAAGGAGGGTCTGTGTCCATTTGTTGTTTTTGACTTGAATTATGTGCCCCTCTTTATCTTTATTTTCCTCTAGATTCTGTCTCTTTTGTAAAAATCTGAGAGAGATGTCTGGTTTTCAAGTTGGATTGTGAGTAAGAGCCATCACAGTGAATGAGAGTGATGAAAATTTGAGTCTTTTTTACTTCGATTGCTATAAAGGTTTCATTTTTACACTCTACTTCTCTTTCTCAGCTAATAACTGTTCATAGTTAAGTCAACAGTATTGGGATCTGATATGGGTTGTGATTTAATTGGGTCATGCTGAAGAGTGTCTGTCTTGCTCCACTTTCACTTCCGAACTGTTATTGTTCTCGGATCCTTAGGTGTCTTTGGGATGTGGGTTTGAATTTGAAAGTCTTGTTTTTTTTTCTCCCCCATTTGGGTTCCTTGCGTATGGATTACTATTTGCTTAAAAGAATATGTTTTTTTCGGGATGGTGTTCCTTTAATTTTGGTCAAGGGTTTGGTTTCAAGTGGGGACTACAGATCTCATTTGGTCTCCACTTCTCTATTGATTAGTATTTTCACCCTTTTTGTGGGTTTTGAGGTTTCTTCATCTTGATGTCTTTCAGTGTTTCTTCAGCTTTCTGTACTCAGATCGAGTAACTGAGGGTTTTGATTTGGGTTTTGTGGTTTAATCTCAGTTGCTTTACCAGTGACTTGACTGTGTTGCTTCGTCTTCAAGCTGAGAGCAGCTCTTTACTCGTGGATGCGTTTTGGGATGTGGGTATGTGAGTTTCTTCATTTGGAATTCTTCTCATTTCTGAAAAGCAGTGCAGACCCAATTATATCAAAGTTATGGATGTACGTATTGGAGCTTGATTTGATTTGAGTCTTGGGATCTCCTTTTCATCAATGGTGAATTCTCCAATGACTTTACTCAAATGGGTGTTCTTGGCTTGCCTTTTTTGTTCTTCATCTCTGGGTCTTGATACCCCAACCCAGTCTTGTGATCCAAATGACATGTTGGCTCTCAGAGAATTTGCAGCAAACCTCACATATGGCTCTATTGTCTCAGCTTGGTCCAATTCTTCAATTTGCTGTAATTGGGATGGTGTTTCTTGTAACAATGGGAGCAAAGTCACTTCTTTGATCTTGCCCCAGAAAGGCCTTCAAGGACCAGTCTCTTCCTCTTTGGGCAGTCTAGATCAGCTGAAATTGCTTGACCTCTCTAGCAATCATCTTCAAGGAGAGCTTCCTGTGGAGCTTTCCAACTTGAAGCAGCTTGAAGTTCTTGATTTGAGCCACAACATGCTCTCAGGACCAGTCTCTGGAGCTCTCTCAGGCCTCAAATCGCTCCGGTCTCTGAATATCTCTAGCAACTTGTTCAATGGGAGTGTTTCTGAGCTGCATGGGTTCTTCAATCTTGCTGTCTTCAATGTCAGCAACAATTCACTCTCTGGCCAATTCAGTTCTGGAATCTGCAGCTCCACAAATGCTCTTCAAACCATCGATTTATCGATGAATCATTTCTATGGTGGTCTTGACAGCTTAGACAATTGCAGCACATCTCTTCAGCAGTTCCATGCTGATGGGAACTCGTTCTCGGGCCATGTTCTTGAGTCTTTGTATTCAATGCCATTGTTGGAGCAATTCTCAGTCTCTGGGAACAACTTGTCTGGCCAGTTAAGCAAGAACTTGAGTAAGCTCTCGAGCCTTAAAGCCTTTGTTATTTCTGCAAATCATTTCTCTGGTTCAATCCCAAATGTATTTGCTAATCTTACACAATTACAAGTACTGTCTTTACACTCAAATTCATTCTCCGGGACATTACCATCTAGCCTTGCCCTGTGCTCCAACCTTAAGATTCTTGATCTTAGAAACAATACCCTCACAGGCCCTATTGATCTTAACTTCACCATGTTGCCTAATCTATGCACCCTTGATCTTGCCACCAATCACTTCTCCGGGCCACTCCCAAATTCCTTATCCACTTGCCATGAGCTGAAAATCTTGAGTCTGGCCAAGAACGAGCTAAGAGGTGAAATCCCAGAGAGCTTCAGTGAGCTCAGATCACTCTCGTTCCTCTCCTTATCGAACAATAGTTTTGTGAACTTATCCAAGGCATTGTCTGTGCTGCAGCAATGCAGAAACCTCACCACTCTCATCCTCACAAAGAACTTCCATGGTGAGGAAATCCCCGAGAATGTAGGTGGTTTTGAGAGCTTAATGGTTCTTGCACTTGGAAATTGTGCTCTTAAGGGTCAAATCCCTATCTGGTTACTGAATTGCACCAGATTGGAAGTTCTTGATTTGTCTTGGAATCGTTTCAATGGTAGTATCCCTCATTGGATCGGGAAGATGGAACATTTGTTTTACCTCGACTTCTCTAATAATTCTCTTACCGGAGAAATCCCCAAGAGCTTGACAGAGCTGAGACGACTCATTTCTAGTAATTGCAGTTTAGCGAATCTTACCTCTTCTTCTGGCATTCCATTATATGTGAAGAGGAGCAAGAGTGCTAATGGTCTGCAATACAACCAAGTCTCGAGCTTTCCTCCATCGTTATACTTGAGCAACAATAGACTACATGGAAAGATTTGGCCTGCAATCGGGAGACTAAAGCAGCTGCACGTCTTGGATTTGAGCAAGAACAATCTAAGTGGGTCAATTCCTAACTCCATATCGGAGATGGAGAACTTGGAGGTATTGGATCTCTCGTCCAATGATCTTATTGGCTCCATCCCTCAGTCCTTGGTTAAGCTCACCTTCTTGTCAAAGTTCAGTGTGGCTAACAATCACTTGCAAGGAAGGGTTCCAAATGGAGGCCAGTTTTCAAGCTTCCCAACCTCAAGCTTTGATGGCAATCCTGGGCTTGTCACAAACCTTAACTCTCCTCGTGCAAGCCTCGGGAGTATGGTGCTTAAGCCTCATGTTTCATCCGGGTCTAATACCAAATTTGGGCGAAGTAGCATTCTTGGGATCACAATCAGTATTGGAGTTGGGATTGCTTTGCTTCTTGGAGTTCTTATCCTCAGAATGTCAAAGAAAGATGTAGTGGATGGGAATGAAGATTTAGATGAAGAACTCGGGAGGCATCGCAGGCTATCTGATGCACTTGGCCCGTCAAAGCTGGTCTTCTTTCAGAGCTCAGATTTCAAAGACCTCACAGTCACAGACTTGCAGAAATCTACAAACTACTTCAACCAAGCAAACATAATCGGTTGTGGTGGGTTCGGTTTAGTCTACAAAGCCATCCTTCCCAATGGCACGAAATCAGCAATCAAGAGGCTCACAGGGGATTGTGGTCAGATGGAGCGAGAATTCCAAGCTGAAGTGGAAGCTCTGTCGAGAGCTCAGCACAAGAACCTCGTATCTCTCCAAGGTTACTGCAGGAACGGCAATGACAGGTTATTAATCTATGCCTACATGGAGAACGGAAGCTTGGACTATTGGCTTCACGAAAGCAACGATGGAGGAACTCAACTCAATTTCAACGTGAGGCTAAAGATAGCTCAAGGAGCAGCTCGTGGATTGGCCTACTTGCACAAGGTGTGTGAGCCAAACATAGTTCACAGGGACGTTAAATCCAGCAACATACTCTTGGACGAAAGATTTGAGGCTCACTTGGCTGATTTTGGCCTCTCGAGGCTTCTTCACCCTTATGACACTCACGTAACAACAGATTTGGTCGGGACTCTAGGCTACATTCCTCCTGAGTATAGCCAGACTCTCACAGCAACCTGCAAAGGCGATGTTTATAGCTTTGGAGTTGTGGTTCTTGAGCTTCTTACAAGTAGAAGGCCTGTGGAGGTATGCAAGGGAAAGAACTGTAGGGACTTGGTTTCATGGGTGCTTCAGATGATGGCTGAGAATAGAGAGGAGGAGGTCATAGATCCATTGATATGGGACAAGGACCGCGAAAAGCAAGTCTTGGAGGTTTTAAGGATTGCCTGTAGATGCATAGAACAGGATCCTAGGAAGCGGCCGCCTATTGAACTAGTTGTTTCATGGCTTGATGGAGTTGCAAACTGATGTGCAAGTTTTGTATGCATAGGTAACTTGGTTATTTTGATTACCACAAATAAGCATTGTATAATTTTCCAGGTATTATATCCAAATTCCTTTGTGCCTATAAAAAAGCATTGTATAATTTTCTGGATATGAAAAAAACAAATTTTGATACGTTATGAAACGATTGTGGGTCGGAAATACACTTTCAAACATTTGTGTAGTTACGTAAAAATAACGTCTAAGTTTGTGTAATTTCTTTCTTTTTTCAATTAACCTTTATTAATATTATAAATAGGCATCCATCCAACATATCTTCTCAAGAGTTTCTATGTATTCCCTTGGTTCCATTCAATCCACGATCAAACTTAAGAGTACCTAAAATGTAGTAGAAAGATGTTTTTTTACTCTTTCTCCTCACTTTAGTTTAATTAGGTGAAAATTTTATTAGGTGGGAGACGAAAATCGAGGTGGTTAATGGAAAGGTCTTTCCACTAGTCGATTCTTCTATCTTTTTATTAATCAATGAAAGCTTTAAGAAAAAGATTAGTGGAGAGTTAATATGTTGCGTTGTTGATGTGGTCCAATCACCTCTTGACACGTGTTCATTAACATCCAAAGTCCATTAACATTCTAGTCTGACTAAACCTCAATGTGAGACAATTTCTACTAATTAGACTATAGCTCATTTTTTTAATTTTCTCTCTCTTCTAAATAATATTTTTTTATTCAACGTTAATAGATTTACATTATGGATGTTGTAACAGCAAAAATATATATACCACGTTAATTCTATGGTAGTATTACATCTTATTTTGATTAAAAAAATATAATTCATCTACATTGTTAAAGTAGAGTTATCGAGATTTATTGATTTCTTTACAATTCAAAAATGATTTTACGCTAATTACGAAACTATCCCTGAGTTTAATAGAAGTAATAGTGGTCAACGCAAACGTCGGATCGTATATTGACCCACCACTAGCAATCTCACGTAGGTTCCAAGCAGACAAACAAAACCCTTTAACCCCTTGTTCCCCCCCGAAGCCTCTAAAAACCCTAACTTTTTCCAGGCACCGAGAAACAAACGGCTGTGGAAGCCATGGCGAAAAAATCCAAATCGCAATCGAAGCAGTCGCGCAAGCTAAGGCAGCTCTCGGAAGTGCAAGAAATCGAGCTATTGAACGCGTGGATCCAATCGCAGAAGCCGGACTCCGGCACCAATCCCCTTTCGATCGCACCGCCTCCGCCGAACGCTCCCGTCGGCCGAATTGACGATGCCACGTACTCCGCCTACGCTGGATGCACCAAATTCGAGCACTTGCCAATCTCTAAGAAGACCAAGGACGCGCTGCGCCAATGCAGCTATGTGGAGATGACTGATGTCCAGAGAGCTTCTCTGCCCCATTCTTTGTGCGGCCGTGACATCCTCGGCGCCGCCAAAACTGGCTCCGGGAAGACTCTGGCGTTTGTTATACCAGTAAGTAAAGACAATTTGAAGTTTTGAGCTCTATAGTTCATACAGCAAACAATGTGAATTCATGATATTGCCGGTGTTGCTTAACCATTGAAGAAGTACAATTATGATGGTTTCATTGCCTACCATGTTTATTATATTTGATGTATAATGGATGTTGATATTAAATTTAGGAACTTTTGGGTTTTTGAAACTGAGTAAGTCTGTGGTTGTTAGATGTTTCTCCTATGGTGTGATTATTATTGATAGTGAAAATGGAACCATGAATACCACGAATTGTCCTTCTTTATGTAAATTTTAGCAGATGATTTGGGAGGGAAGACATATTTAATAAGCTGATGAACTCATATCCTTAACTTCCGTTCAGTCTAAATTAAGCTCGCTTTTATGGGTTAGATTTTGTTGTCTTGAAAACCAGTATGTTAGCACAATCCTTTATAATTATGTGGGCATTATTACTTTTCTGTTATAAAAGTTTGGTGTTAACTGTTAAGAACACAAATTAATGCATGGGATGTCCAATATATTTGTTGATTCAGGTTCTGGAGAAGTTGTATAAAGAACGATGGAGCCCTGATGATGGGGTAGGGAGTATCATAATATCTCCAACTAAGGAATTAGCTAATCAACTTTTTGGCGTATTGAAGTCTGTCGGAAAGCACCACAACTTTAGTGCTGGACTTCTAATTGGGGGTGGAATGGATGTTGATGTAGAGAAGGAGAGTGTAAGTAAACTAAACATTCTGGTTTGCACTCCTGGTCGTCTTCTTCAGCACATGGACGAGACTCCAAATTTTGAATGCTCACAGCTTCAGGTCATTGCAATCTCTCTCTTGGTTGCTCCTCAAAATCAACAACCAAACTGTCCTGTTTTATGATTCATCATCAGTTTTTGAGTGAAGTGTTATTAATATTTTCTAATTCTATGAAATATATTCTTTACAAGCTCACATTTCTCCATATCGCATAGGTATCTATTTCATGTCTACAACGTGAGTTATATGGTGCTTTGTGGCATTCATTTTCTTTTATGAATTCATGGTTTGTTAGTTAACTTTATGATGCTTCTTTAGTTTCTAATGTGGGTGGAATTTTCTGCCCAGGAAACAGGTTTTGGTGCTAGATGAGGCAGATCGAATTCTTGACTCTAAATTCAAACATGCCTTGAATGCAATTCTTTCTCAGTTACCTAAAAATAGACAAACCTTGCTTTTCTCAGCAACTCAGACCAAGTCGGTTAAAGAACTTGCAAGGCTTAATTTGAAAGACCCAGAGTATGTGAGTGTGCATGAAGAATCTGTCACAGCCACTCCCAATCTGTTGGTACAAACTGCAATTATTGTTCCCCTAGAACAAAAGTTAGACATGTTGTGGAGCTTTATAAAGGCGCATCTTACTAAAAAGATTCTCGTCTTCCTCTCTAGTTGCAAACAGGTAATCTTGCCTTTTACACAAACATCTTTATCAATACTTGATAGTTATTGTTCTCTTCCAGATGTCATTGATTCTTGATTTTTTATGTGACAGGTAAAATTCGCTTTTGAAGCTTTTAAGAAGCTGCGTCCTGGAACTCCATTGAAGTGCCTGCATGGAAGGATGAAACAAGACAAGAGATTGGGAATTTATACCCAATTCTGTGAGGAAGAGCGCTCGGTTCTCTTCGCTACTGACGTGGCTGCAAGAGGCTTGGACTTCAATAAGGCTGTGGACTGGGTTGTCCAGGTAAAATTTGTCTTAAACTTGCTTTATTTTTTTGGGCTCAAACTCTTTTAAGTTAATCGACTTATCTATACTTAGGTGGACTGTCCCGATGATGTTGCATCATACATACACAGAGTTGGTCGTACAGCTCGATATCAGAATTCAGGAAAGTCATTATTATTTTTGATTCCGTCAGAAACGAAGATGCTTGACAAATTGGAAGCAGCAAAAGTACACCTGCATCTTAATAAGGTAGGCTCACTGTAACTTGCAAAAGAAGTTACTTTTTGTCATATCAATTCGAAAGGTCAATTGGTCAAGCTATTTGAATTGTATTGATAAGGTAGCCCTCTTCTTTGATAATGACAAAAAAGTGCCCTGAATTTGTATTACCCTCGAAATTTTGAATTGTAAAATAACTTAGTTGCAAACTATCTTATTTAGGTAGGCTCACTGTAACTTGCAAAAGAAGTTACTTTTCTTCATAACAGTTTAGAAGGTCAATTGGTCAAGCTAGTTGATTTATATTTATAATGGGCGTGTCTATCAGCGTATCAGCTATGTGAGCGTATCAGCTATATGTCAGTTTGATTGTTCACATGTAGTAACCTATATATTTACACTAGTCACAATGTTTTAATTACTCGTCTTTCAGGCAAATACAAAAAGACTGCAACCAATATCTACTCTCTTGGCAGCTTTACTAGTCAAGTACCCAGATATGCAATATCTGGCTCAGAGGGCCTTCATCACTTACATCCGCTCTATACGTGTTCAGAAGGACAAAGAGGTTTTTGATGTCATGAAATTGCCTATTGATGAATATGCAGCTTCATTGGGTCTACCAATGACACCAAAAATCCGCTTCCTGAGTGGCAAAGCCAAAAGCAATGCAGTATCAGGAAAAGGTCCAATTACTAAACTAGAAGAGTCTGCTGAAGACAACACGATAGAGGTTCCAGTAGAAAGGCCATTTATTGGTTTCAGGGAAGAGGAAGCGGATATGAATCTACTTATGACTAAGGATACACCTGATGAGGAGAAAGGGAAAGCCGTTGAACTTAATGATGTCATGTATGTCACTCTCCAGCCGTATTTCCTTAAGATATTAAAACCTATGCAGAGCTATTTGTTTTAGTATGAAACTTATGTTGTTTGTTTATTGGTTTGTAGACCGGCTACTAGGATTTTGAAGAAGAAGAAACTGAAGATCAACATACACAGACCCGTTGGGACTAGAAAAGTATTTGATGAGGAAGGGAACACTCTACCACCACTTGCAAGACTTGCTGACACGAATGGTGACAGTGCATCTGTACTTGACCAAGGTACATGTTCTTTTCCTTGAACATTGGATTTGAAGCAAGCTTGAACAATGGCGATGATGTTGATATGGGGTAAAAGTATTTTAATTAATTACTCCGTCCCGAAATAAGCATTTAATGTTCTTTTTGGTTAGTTAATTAGCCATGAGTTACCTAATACCCCACCATTTTTTAGCTTATAACAACTTGAGTGGAAAGTTGTTATAAGAATAGAGACAAATGTTATGAAAGTATCAAACCGACCCTGAAGATCCTATGTAATTTTGGAAGTTCCTGAATAATGCAGAACACTGATTCTCTAGCCTAACATGTTTGACAGCAGGAACTATAGGAATAGAGATTAATGTTTGATCCAACACCATAGACTTGTTTGAGTTATGGTCAATGTTTTTATCTGCATTACTTATTTCTTCAATTTCTCGTACTGATGTTGCAGCCAAAAAAGATGAGTACTATAGAAAGATGAGGGAGGAGATGAAGCAAGCAGACAAAGAAGATAAGCTTTTGGATCGTCAACGCCGCAAAGAAAAGCGGATCAAGGAGAAGATGAAGAGGAAGAAAGCTGCCATGGAAGACGAGGATGAAGATGGTTCTTCTGGTTCAGATGAAGAAGCAACCGGGGAGAGAACCCAGAAAAGGTCAAAAATATACTTTGACAGTGACTCTGATAAGGAGAAAGAAGACAAGCAGGACAAAGCAAGTGTGAATGCCGATGCCATATCTCTGGCGGAGCAGGAAGCTCTTGCACTTAAATTATTGAGTTCTATGCACTCGTGAGTCTTGGATTGAGATTTTTGTCCAACAGTTTTGTCCAGCAAGCTTGGAGTTGTATGAATGAATATAGTGGTCTTATCAAGAGTATGGTTTACATGTATGCGTATGAAATGTATCCTCCCTTTGTCCCTCAGAAGAATTGTAGAGGATCGGAACTATAACATTACAACTAGGCCCGCCCTACTGATCCGGAAGAGTGTTTTATTAAGTTATTGTTTTCTTTGATAATTGTGTTTATCTGATGTCTGTGAAATAGTATGTATCCCCATGTATCTCCTTTAGTAGAATTGTACCTCCCTTGTTTGGTGCTCCCTTGCTTGTACATCAGCAAAGTCTTGAGACTAAATGTTTTGATACACTTGTTCTACACTACATGCAATGCCACATTTAGTTTGGAAATTGAAATCCAGGAGAAGAAATCGAGGGTTCAAACAAACTTGATTTCACTTTTTGATAAATAAAAACAACAATCGACACATCTACTAACTTGGGTTACCTTTTGCTTTGGGCATATTTTCTGTGGAAATTGTGTAAAAAAGAAGCAAAAATTAAAGGTTCCACCGAGACTTGAACTCGGGTTACTGGATTCAGAGTCCAATGTCCTAACCGCTAGACCATGGAACCACCTGTGATGCTGTGCTTCGTATTAAGATATATTTTATTAAGTACGTACATTGGACAAATTTAGAAATGGTCAGGATTTTGGCTGACAATATGTATGTGTCGGAAAGTAAAAAGGAACATGTGTTGATCCATTAAATAGCCGAAACAGAGAGTAAAGTCATCCCCCTCTTGGACACGTCTCAGGTTGTCGGAGTTCCACGTTTGGTCTCATCCGATAATGATGCTCTTATCAATACTTACACAAATTTATGTATATATAGGCCTTGGCAAGAAAATTAAGTAGGTTAATATAGAGCTACAATGGGACTGTTTACGTTGGCAAAGAAAGGTTTGGTTAACATATCCTCTAAGCCCATTCCTCAGCTTCCAACTACTCTTTATCGCTCCCAATTTCGTACTACAGTCTCCACATATTGCTTCTCTTCGGCTTCTCGACCCGAACAACCCGAGGTTTGAGCATATATAGATTCAGTTTATATATATATATATTTTCCGATCTGCAATTTTTATTTTTGTGTATCAAGTGTAATTTACTTCTGTGTAAGGTAATTAAAGAATAGATGTTAATTCATGTACTTCTGTGTGGTTTTTAGGGCGGAAATGTTTCCGCGGAAGGAGCCGAAGGCGGAGACAGGGTGGCGGGGACCACGGCGGCGGTGAAGGAGATGGAGGAGGAGGGACGGTTCGGAGCGAAAGGAGGATTACAAGACATAGCCAACGACCCAACCCAAGGAATGGCTGATTACATGGCCGATGTGGGCAGGGACAAGGCTGTGAAATCTGTAGAGATGAATGCTACGGTCGGAGACCCAGCTGAGGACATGCCTCACCTTAAAACTGCTAATCATAAGGATTATGATGACGATACCAATGACACTAGCTTCGTTGGACAACAAGGCCACTAGTTAGATATCTTTTTTTTGTTGTTGAAAGGGCTAGTTAGATATTAGTGTATAAATTGTTATGTGATAATAATAAGTCAACCTTACTGGCTGCTTGCTCATGCCTTTTGTAAACCAGGCCCACAATGGGCTTAATGGAACCTCAAAGTTCACAATTTTATAATTGGGCTCTCATATCCCCAACATGTCACTTGAGTGTGGACAAGTTCATCGTATTACGGTATCCTTCCCAGGGGAGATTCGATTATCAACCGTTAAGTATATTGATGTTGGTGCTTTTACAGTTGCGCTGTCTTGAAGAGTCCACGTCTAATCCTGTTTGCTTTTTGATTTGTCATTCAAATTTTGAAACTTGTCTTTATTACGATTTTAGGCCGGATAGTATTTCCGGCAACATTCTTTTCCTTTGAAATTTTGTTCTTGAACAGTGGGATCGGATCACACAGATCGACACCCTATGGAAAATCAATTGATCACATTTTCGGAATATATTCCATGTTTGTCTTATGATTTGGTCTCAAATTCAAATATTTGTAATTTAATTGAACATTTTCATTTTGAACAAAAAGAAGTAAATTAACTCAATTACGTCTCTCGTCCCGATGAAATTGCGCTATCGGGTTGGGCTAGCGAGGGGACAGGTGTAGGGACCCACAAAAAGAACAGAACACAGTCGTGGGGCTTGGACTTCGGACCGAGCCTGGTGCGGTCAATGCGGGAGCCTATTTATGTTGTCCGAATCTTCGTTCACGCACCAATCACACTGCTGATTTGGCCGTACGTGTGCAGATGAGGAGGCGCGTGGGTTCTCGAAGGTGTCGCAGAGCCGACATGCAATTGGTTTGCATCGGTTCAGTTCCAGCCTTCTAGGTCATGTACACACATGAACTTATTACTCTTCTCTACTTGCTTACATTACAAAATTACCATTATTACCCTTTAGTGTATCGTAATTTGGTGGTATCTAAATCATTGTGAAGTTACCATAATACGATATTGTCTTAATCTAATAACAATAATAACTCATAATAAGTAATATTTATCACCTTTTTGAGATAGAGAGATGTCTAACAAAAACAAAAATGAGAGAGAAAAATCTAAGAAAAAATAAAATAAATGATGAATGAATAATATCTTCCTTAGAATTCCAACCTTAGTTAAAAAGATTAAGATAAATTCAAATGTTTTTACCACTAAACTAACTAATTTTGATTTTCACTTATGTCATTTGATATCTCGAGAACTCTCTTATTAGTACACACAATATAAACAGCCAACTAACGGTTACATACTAAATTCTACTTTGATATTTAATACAATATATTCTAAATAGTTTTTAAAATTTCCATTGACACGTGAAATACTATTTACACATTATTATTATTATTTTGAAAACTCTTATACATTATTAATAACTTGAGTAAGATATTTTTTTCATGATAAAATATACAGTATCTTACTACTCAAACCTATGTAAGTAAATTTTTATATAGAAAGTTATTATATGTTTATCCATAAACAATATATCAAGGGCCAGAAACATAAGAAGAAAGGGAAAAAGAATAAAAACATTGAACAAAGATGTAGTTGTAACTTAGGCAAAAGCATTTCGTAACATCCCCACCAAAACGAAAGATTAGCCGTTGCCAAAGAAACCAAACCAAACAAAACATTACCCAAACCTCTTCTTTTCATTTTTGGATAGTTATGCTTTTCTTACATCCTCCTCTTACAGTCGTACCCATCCTCACGCGCCACGTGGGTAACAACCAATGACAGTACAGAACCTGGCACGGAATGGTCACATTAGGAGGGCTTTAGTGGCGCGTGGAGAGGATGTCGCGGGAACTTGCCCCGTAGTTCGTGCGTTTCCGATTTATTTATGAGAAACGATGCACCGACTCACTGACCAGGTCACGTGTGCACGTGATACCTTAATATCTCCCTCTTCTGTTTTTTTGACATAAAAATCTTTCATTACTTGATACTTGTCAGTACGATTATTTATTTATGAAGGTTAATATTAGCTGGTTTACTTGGGACAAGCAAAAAAGTAAAAAAAGAAAAGAAACGGTAAAAAAAAGTCAGGGAGATGAGATAGAGAAGAAGGGGTCTTTGTCTTCCCCTTGTCGTTGTTAAGATTTGAAGGACGAAAAATTCAGAACCAAAACTGAAGCTGGAGAAAGAAAATTTTCATGGAAGAAGCAGCAACAGCGAGTCTTTGATAGGAAGTAGGGTTTAAATTGGAGGAGAGAGAGGGGTAAAATTTTAGAGAGAGAAATGGTGGGCTCCGGAGCAGCAGACAGAAGTAAAGAAGCTGTAGGGATGATGGCCCTCCATGAGGCCCTCAGAAGCGTCTGTCTGAACTCAGACTGGACTTACTCTGTCTTTTGGACCATCCGTCCTCGCCCGTATGTGCCTCTTCTCGGTCAATTCTCTGTAAAGGTTTCAACTTTGACTCTGTTTTGGTTGTTTCTGAAAATGGGTTTGGTCCGTTTTGGTGCAGGAGGGTCAGGGGAGGCTATGGTTGCAAGGTTGGAGACGACAACGGCAGCTTGTGAGTATAATTTTATCTTCTGCTCTCTGTTTGGTTCCTGAGGAAATGGGGTCTTTTCTCAGCACCCAAACAGTCTGTTTTTGATTTGTGATGTTTTTTCTTTACTAGGATGCTGATGTGGGAAGATGGCTTTTGCCGAGGAAGAGTAACAGAGTGTCTGGAAGAGATGGATGGAGAAGATGCTGTGAGGAAAGCCTTCAGCAAAATGTCCATTCAGTTATATAATTATGGAGAAGGGTGGGTACTGGGTAGGTGTTATGTTTTTCTGGTTAATTAATTACTAATCTAAGACCTGAATGTTTGTAGTTCCAAAACAAAAATCACATCTATTTTTGTGTGTGTGTGTGAAATTTGATCCTTGTGAGCAGGTTAATGGGGAAGGTTGCTTCAGATAAGTGCCATAAATGGGTCTTCAAAGAACCCTCTGAATGTGAACCCAATATCTCCAACTACTGGCAGAGCTCTTTTGATGCTGTATGTAACTTAATTAACCCACATATCATAATCAGTACATGTTGAATTTGGATTGTATTGATGTAACTTTCATTGCAGATTCCTCCTGAATGGACTGATCAATTTGAGTCAGGCATTCAGGTCAGCACAGAACAGTCCCTTTCTTTGTTTCTAGTTTTGTTTCACTTGCTTGTCTTGTCCTGTAACTTAGATTTTGGCCTTCTTTGATTATGATTTCCCAGACCATTGCTGTGATTCAAGCTGGTCATGGCCTTCTACAACTGGGTTCTTGCAAGATTGTGAGTTCCTTCACTCTTTATGCCCAAAGCTTGTAAATTGATTTAACATTAGATTATTAATGGTTTTGATGTTCAGATACCAGAGGACCTCCATTTTGTGCTGAGAATGAGACAGACTTTCGAATCTCTCGGGTACCAATCCGGATTCTACATCTCCCAGTTCTTTTCATCGTCCGGAAACAATTCGTCTTCTTCCTCTATCCCATCCAAGCAATCCGCCATTCCTATCCGGGCCCCTCCGCCGCTCTTCAACTGGGGCCAGAGCCAGAGGCCATTGTCATCTACACACTCCGCCCTCAGCTCACCTAATTTCCAAAACTACGGGGGGCTCGGGTTTCCTAGTTCGAAAGAAGAGACGCACATGTTCCTCCCTTCTTATCCACCGGAGGCCCGAATGGACGGCATGATTGGAGAGCACGAAAACGACATCAAGTGGCCGAATGGTCTGTCGTTCTTCAATGCCCTCACCGGGCGAGCTGATGATGCTAAGCTCTTGTTTGGTCACGACCAGAATGACGCGAGTTCGAATGAGATATTGAGTTTAGACAACCATCATCAGGACAAGTTCAGGAGGAGTTTTACCCTTCCGGCGAGGATGTCGTCTTCGTCGTCCTCGACTTCAATGGATCAGCTCCAGCAACGACAACAACGTGCGGGGAATAGGACACCTGAACCGGGTATGTACCCGGATGTTATGGAGCCTTCCTTTGACTGATTCTTGGAGGCCTGCACGTAGTTGTGTAAGCAATGTTCATGTGCTTCATTGCTGATCTTGTTTCTTTGTCGGCTTCGTTTAGGAACTCTTTTATATCTTGTGTTTCTTGCTTTCATGGATTTTTCTTGAATGGATAAATATATCCATGTTTGGATATAATGTAGGCGTATCTGGAACGTTAATTTCCATGACTGTCTACCGTTTGCTTTTATTAAGTTAACATCTTGGACCTAAGAAAGGAAGACCGAGCACAGAGATGTTCATTTTCTCAGAAACCTAACAGCCCATCAAGGACCCACTTATTCAGCATCAATAATCGTAAACCCTAGCTGTACGGTTTATAGGGCAAAAATAAGTTGAGAACCCTTTCATATCTTACAAATTGGAGAACCAGTTTAAAATATTCATCATCTTCAAAAAATAATAATATACACTACTCCTCTAAAAAAAACGTTAAGGCTCATATGTTGTTGATATACAATATGACGATATAATATATTTAGTCATTTTTACAATAAAAATAAGGTATATTTTGATCTTTTTATCATTGTTCTCCAAACTCTAATGTAAAACTTATTTTTTTTCTCCATCCTCAAACAAAAAATTTAGTCACCATGAGTTTTTCTCTCCTCTCTCTAGTCACCATGAGTTTTTCTCTCCTCTCTCTAGTCACCATGACTACCCCTCTCTCTCTCTCTCATCTCTCCCTTTCTCTCATATTCCCAATTGAAATTTTTCTAACATCTAACATTTCAATTTGAGGATTTAAATCTCATTTTTTTTGTCTCTCTCGTATCTCAAATTTCGACTTTGAAGATTCAAATTAAATTTTGTTAGTCTCCTCCACCTATTTCAATTTGAAGATTTGAAATTCGATTTTTTTATATTTTCATCGTTTGATTGTGATTTCGTTTTAAGGAAAAGATTGAAAGTTCAAAGGAAAAGGAAAAGATTGAGAATGTATTGTTCTAGTTAAGGTTTTTATTTTGCTGATTTTATTACTCCAACTTGAAATTTTATCACCCCATCATGCATTTTTATCACTCTCAACATGCATTTATTTATCACCCCCTAACATGTATTTTTATCATCTCTAATATGTATTTTTATTATCTACAGTATGCATTTTTATCACTTATAGCATGGAGTTGTATCAACTCCACTGAACATCGTTTTTATCACTAACATATATTTTTATGACTTTGAACATGCATTTTTATCACCTTCACCATGCATTTTTATCTCATTTAGTATGTATTTTTTTTCCACATATATAACATGTATTTTTATCACCTCTACTATATATTTTTATCACCTCTAACATGCATTTTTATCAACTCTACTAAAGATTTTTATCACCTCTAGTGTGTATTTTTATCACCTCTAGTATATATTTTTATCACCTCCAACATGCATTTTTATCAACTCTACTAAAGATTTTTATCACCTCCAGCATGTATTTTTATCATCTTTAGCATGCATTTTTATCAACTCTACCAGACATTTTTTTATTATCACTTAAGTATGTATTTTTATCACCTCGACCATGTGAAACGAGCTTGATCGAGCTACTATGAAATAAGGAGAA
>JAYMSW010000432.1:0-22920 GCA_036897725.1 Erodium texanum | reverse complement strand
CCTGCTCCTTCGAAGGTGAAGTCAGCTCCGGCTCCTTCGCCTCTTGGCCTCAGCCCACCGGCGCCGCCCACCAGTGCTCCGGCGCCGAGCCTTGGCGCTCTCTCTCCTGGCCCATCATCTACTCAGGCCGATCAGGTACTCACTCGTCATTTCACCCATTTATATATAACTATCTTCTAACCTGCGCCTGAGTGACAATGCGCACCCGATCTGTACCTTGGAAGTGCAGATCGATGTAGTTCAGTTAAATGTTCTGAACTTCAGCTACCGGCGCAAATTAGACAATACAAACAGCTGTTTTCTAACGTGAGCCGGGCTGTACTCTTTGTACGAGGACTAAACTATTGGTAGAGCCTAGATGCTAGATCTAACGAGCCACACAGATCTAGTTGGTCAAAGACCAAAATTAGATCCATTGACCATTAGATCAACGGTAGATAAGATAAACACGTGTACATTGATCAGGTTAAGATAGACCTCATTGATCGTCCACCATGTCTAGCAGGTTAGCTCAGGCCATAGAATTAGTGTAGATCTAGGTGAACATATGTGTTTAAGGTTGGTTGTTACTTGAAGTCCTGTATGTTAATTTCACGTGTTAACTTGTCACGTCTAAAATACTTGACTCCCGATATCATTATACATATTACAAGGCCCGAGTCTACCAATTTATCGAGTTTTTAGGTGGATATGGACCATTTACCCTTTAAAGGCAAGCTATTATGATAGTAGTTGAGTAGGTGCATTTTGCTAAAGAACCCATGAAAGCTACTTGAAAACAAACATACCCAATTCCCATAAAACGGGAAATAACATAAACCTTATATAATAAGTATAAAACAGATGGATCGGGTTTCAGCATAACTTTCCACGACATGGGTCATTTTCGTTCACTTGCTCATGTTGCAATGTTGCATAACTATGTTTGTATATGATGCAGAGCGGGGCGGGGAAGATGGTGTCCATGGTGGGGAGCGTGATCTTCGGATGGGCAATCCTCTTGTCGTTGTTCTAGAGATGGCCCGAGTTTTTTCGTTTCTTGCCCGTTAAATTCGTTTATGTTGTTGTTGGCTCTTGTTTCGTTATATATATAGTTGTGCGGATGTCGATTTAGCACCCATTTGTCGATGGGAACTTACTACTTGTATCCGGATTTATATACATTGAGTTGGATTCTTTGGGAGGTTTTTGGACATGTATGGAGGGCACTTGTTTTGTATGGCATTTGTTGGTTATTATGGCTCTTTCTCTCATTGTTTCTTTCTTATTGATGTGGGACTTCCTACTTTCGATTGTTTTTTTAATTATGGCTCTTATTTTGTTGGAGCTCGATCTGTTTAAAACCTTGATCAGATAGGTAGAGATCTTGATATTTTTATTCAGAGGTAGACGGATATATATCTCTTAGACGTGAAGTTCTAACATTATGTCAAACTTATAAGTTAGCATGTACAGAATTTTTAGAGTTTATCCATATTAAAATGTTTTGTAGACTTGTTATGTTACAATGTTATGTGGCGGAGATCTTGAATACAAAAAATGATATGAACTTGATCAACATCATATTAGATTAAGTGAAGGTTGAAGATTAAAACTCGCTTGTCATCGTTAAAAACAAGTGTAAGATATCTTTGATCGAGAATCAAGTCGGGTTGGAGACAAGGTCTAATGCACACTATTGTATATGATATATACCACACACAAAAAATGTTTTTTTTCTTTCTTCAGAAGATTAGTATGTTATTTAATGAAAATTTTAAGTGTTTGACACTATGATAAGCTTGATACTAATAAATGATAAATGTTAGCAACAAGCTCTCGTAGCTCAGTTGGTTAGAGCACCCGTTTAGTAAGCGGGAGGTCTTGAGTTCGACTCTCAACGAGAGCAATATTTTTTTTCTATTTTCTTATCACTTCATTTTGGGCCTTCATAGGCCCATATTGACTCATATGGACATCCTTCCTATTATTTTTGGGCTGGAACATGAATGGGGGCTCTGTCCAAACCAGGCCCAATACAAAACCCAACATCTTATCACTTGGTTTGGTTATTAACAATGTCTAAGAATAAAACATAAATGGTTTGTCAATTACAAAACTAACCAAGCAAATTGTGAGAAAATTAAGTGAGGCTTAGGTCCTCTAAACCCATGTAAATAAATGTAGTTGTTGTTGCATGGACCACAAGAAGGTGAGCAAAAAGGTATGCATTTAAATGAAACAAACTTAACACACTAATTATTTACCGACATTCATCAATTGATAACCAGATCCAATATCATCATATCAAATCAGAACACATATTTCTATCTTTACGTTCTAGCTTTTAAAATGTCGGTTGAGACATTTTAATCCCAATTCCATTTCCGTATCGACCTAATAAAATGACAACGAAATGACCTATAGGCACATTAATGGAGTCACTTTTACCATTTCACTTGGAAAGGCAGTGATCATAACTGCACTATTTCTCTTGCCACAGCCCAGAAATTGCAAAAAGCCTAAATGCATTAAGACACAAGGAAGCCATCCTCATAACTCATCCCTCAATTTAAGGCCGTTTCTGACAATTTTGTTTAATAGTTAGGTTGCTACATTTATTCACATCTTTCCTTGCCACATGTCCCGTCGCATCAATATGATTAATCGGTACGACCTCATTAATATAGGGTGAAAAAGCTATGTCATCATTCTTTATTACGTAAATATATAGAATCTGGTAGTTAAGACATAAACAATAGTCAATACACTAAAATTTACACGTTTTTCAACCTATAAGCGACAATCTCTTTTTTCTATGAAATGACGAAAATACCCTTCACCGCCAAGTTTGACATGTAAACACAAGAACATTCACATTCTGTGTCAAAAAGGACATGGCATAAACCAAAGATAGAGAGGTGAAGGAAAAGTTATTGCTGTATTCATGAGCATAGTCCTTGCCACTTTTGACATCAATGAAACAACCTAACCTATCAGTAATAAACCCAAATTAACATCAGTAAAAAAAAAAAGTTGAAAAGAAGAAGCTGTACATGCCACAGATGTTTATCCTACACCAGAAGCTTCACCACCATTCTCAACATCCATGGAATGTACGTTAAAACTTGACTTCTGCAACTATATACAGATCAGCTGAGCAATACCCGACTCGCAAAAACCTGGCTTGACTCAAAGTTTGTATCTTTTCATGGGTTAGTCTATCCAAAGTCGCTAAACTCATACATACCCATCATCATCATCATCATGTTCTTGATCCAGAGCTGCAACTTTGGAGCAATGTAGTGATGCACAACTACTCTTTCCTCGTCCATCCTGGGGAAGCTCGCGGGTTTCGCTAATGGAGTTTGATCTCAAGTCAGCAGGAGGTATGAAGCAATCTGCAGACAGGCCCGGGACATTGAAAGCAACTTCTTCAATAGTCCAAGCTTCTTCCATTCTTGTCTTGGTATGGCTCATTGCAACTTCCCCAAATCTGAAAAGGGTCACCACAGAACGGCCAGAATGTGCAATCATGATCCCATCAACGGGCCTGTAATCATCGAGGAAGGAGTTGATTGTTGTTTCCCAATACATTGCATCGCCACCATTTGATTGGATCCGGGTCAAATGTGAATCCTCCATGTGAACAAGAAGGCCGGTCTTTTGGCTGAAGTACCCGAACAGGACATGCCTGATGATCTCAGCTGGGCCTTCACTACGGGCCTTGAGTGTTTGAGGGTCGGCGCATAGCTTCAAGATGAAGCAATCCTCTCCATTGATCCTCTTCTCCCCCATACATTTTGAATCAGCAAACAGATTCGCTGTTGTTCTTGGATCTAGGCCCTGAAGTGCACGGCGCAAGGGCCTGACAGGGCCTTTGGCAGTGTGAGAACCAAGCCATGGCGTGTGCCTCCAGACAAGCTTGCCATTACAACCAGCACGGACTTTGCTTCCACCAACTGCAAGCTCCACGTACCACATGTCCGGGTTCATCTGCCAGAGGACAAACCCGCCAGACTCTGGGCCCTTGGAGGAGTTTCGATTCTTCATCACCTTCGTTGCTGTTTCGAATTCAGAAGCTACCATTGTTACCTTTCCCATTGCATATGCGTTTCGGATCGAGTTTTGGAGCTTTTGCCCTCCTGATGCGGCTGTATACTGCTGAAGTATGTATTGGGCCGAGGAAGTTTCCTGCAAAAATACAAAGGCATGTGTCTGAATCGTTAAGATCAAGCCAAGAACTTCGTCACAGATAAAGTTAGTTCTCTACGACTTATCTATAGTCTGTTTGGTTGGTGAGAAAATATACATGAACAATGACCCGAATCATGAATCTCCAGAGTTCTCATTACTTAAGAGCCTAGGAAACAAAAGTTCTCACTTTGTTGAGCTGAACATTGTTTTAAAACAAGTAATATAATACCCATTTAGACTAATTGAATCCTTCTGGTTGATTATTTTCTCACCAACCAAGCAGATATTCAAACAGCCAAAAAAGAAATGAAAAACAAAATGACCAATCTAAGTATCCATCAGCAAAAAGGTTAGGTGAAACTAAACAATTAGCACAAATCTAACACAACAAAATTGTAATAAGCAATCCACAGGAAATTCTATAGAAACAAAACCATAATCATAACAAGTTCTAACCACAAATCACTACTACTTTGTTATGTAAATCAAAACCAAAACTACAGAACTATCTTCATTGCTGGCCTTTAAGTCTATGATAATGAAAAATTGCATCCAAAATTATGGGAAATTGAGCAAATTTCATCTGAAACCAAAACAGACCCACTCGACTATTTCTTCATGATACGTTGATACGCAATTTTCATGGCACAGTCACAAGATGGTGAAGGAAAAAAAATGCATAGAATCAAGTGAAGGACTCACAATGGGAGTGTCCTTGATGCTTAGGTGAGGCAAAGGGTCGGTGCTGCTAACGTGCACCGGAGCCAGAGGCGCACCCATGACGCCGAGCAAGAGCCCCAGATCAGACCTCTTGTACGCCGCCGCCGAAGACGGAGTCCGGGCGAGCTGGCCCTTCATCCACTGACCCAAACCCGACCCGATCCTCTTGGATCCCCCGATTTCCCCTCCGTCCGGGACCGGACCCTCCATCACCGGCGTCAAGGCCTCTCCGACGCGCCTCATGCTCCCGGATCTCGCCACCAACCCCTCCGGGCACGCGACGGAGTTGCTGTTGCTGTGCTTCTTCCGCCGCATCGGAGACCCGGACCGGGCCGGGCTCTTGGGTCGGGTACGGTTAGGCGACAGGCCCCGCACAACCTCGTCCCTGATCGCAGAGAAAAAACCTTGCTTTTTCTCCATTGTTGCTGGGTCTGAGCTCACAATAGGCAAAACCCAAAACCCAGAAGGCTGAGGATCGTCGATAGAGTGATGGGTCTGGCTCAGAGACGATGGTGAAGTAGCTGTGAGCGAGAGCTATGAAGAGTCTTCATATAGTGAAAAAGGAGCAAACTTTAGGTATGTGTGTGAAAATAGTTCGGGGAAGAAGAAGAAGAAGCAGAGTGTGATTTAGAGAGAGAGTGAAAAGGTCAGAGAGATACATATAGAAAAGAGAAAGGGAGAGGAAAAAGCTTGAGAAAGGAGAAGAAGACTGTTACTACTAGCACTAAATATTGTATTTTATTTAATTGTTTATCATAGAGAGAGAAAATATTTTTTTTTGTTCTTTTAATATTTGACTCTTTTGTTAATAATGTACTTCCACATATGTCTCTTATTCCCTTATTGCCCCTATTTATGGATCCATAACTAGTGGAGTTAATTCACATATAATTATCTATATTTAAATCAAATAACCCACTGTTCTTCCGGCACTAAAACAATCGAAATATGAATCAATAAAGCTAAATTGTGTTTTAATAATCTTTTATGGATAAATCTTATTTATCCTTCTTTTTTTTATAATAATAAATCTTATTTTGTCAATTCTATAATTTTATATAAGTTTTTTATAATACACTCCTCTTTTACACGTGTTACTAAACAAATGATTTATTAAAATATAAATACTAAATTTCGGAAAACATTATAGTCGTCTTAAACAACTCGATCAGGCCTAATAGACTATGAGCTAGTCTTCCTTTATTTGTTTATGAGAATTATTCGTTAGTTAGTTTTATTTTGATGTTGAGATGTTAAAATGCAAATGTCATATTTTATATATCAATTACAAAAACATTGAATTATTGACCATATAAGACAACACAGACTCCATAACGTTACATACAATCAATGATCAATAAGTATAACTAGTATACGCTTACCATTTAGTTTGAATCAAACAACCAACTATACCTACAAAACAACCTAAAACAAAACAGTTACAAATAACACATATGACTTAGTACATAGTGCATTATCTTTGGGAGAGAAAAAGGAAGAAGAGGCCAATGGCAAGAATAGGAATTTGAATCCGATGGGAGATTGATGATTTGGGTAATAAGACAATTAGGCATGTGAGCTCTAAACTGCGAGCACGTGGAGAAAAGTTCCCGCGTTTATTACCAAACGCGTTTTTACTTTAGTTTTCTAGTGAAACATCGAGTACAGCTACGACTCATCCAAACATATATGTCTATTTATAGTACACTTGGTTTCTTAATATGTTTTGTTTATGTTGTCATCTCTGGCAAACACTTCAAGCATCTTTGTCCTTAGATGCCATTGCACCAAACTATATGTACTTATACATGTGATCAATATTGAGTCTTTATCTCAAAAAAAATCTTTATGTATTCAATATCGTACTTGAATGATATATTAAAATCTGATTTATCTTTTACATACACTTTATATTATCATGTTTTGTGTTGAAGTCTCATAATTCACATATTGTATTCGACCTGTATGTAAGATGTATATCAGGGATTAATTTGAGATATCAATTTAATAACAAATACGAACTTACTTGGTAACTTGTCTGGTCATGAATGCAGATCATATATATGAAGACATAAGTGTGTGTATATATACATAAGTACAAGATTCACTTTGTGGAGAAACCCTAAATATAATAAAACCATAAAGCTGTCCTAAGATTATAGTTTAGATCATCGGAGGATTGCATGGCAATAATTTGGTTCGATATAGTTTGATTACGGTCTATATTAAATACACTTGTTCTTCTTTTACCAACCTTAGAACAAGATTCTTATTTACCAAACAATGCATAAAGAAATATAGGAATCAATGACAGCCTGAAACTGAAACATATGTACTGTGGAATCATAGTAGTCAATAGTTGTTGGAGTCAAATGATTCATGTCTTATAATTATATATGTATGTTATTACATTGTGTTTCATATCTGTTGACAGCTTAATGAGATGCTTCGTATATGTCATTTTTGGATTCTAGTTGCTTCATGATCTATATATTCTGATATGGGTTCTTCTCTTTCATCTCCCTAGACCTACCATCCATGCACATAAAATATAGATCATATCTCCAATCTTCGTAGACCCATGTTCCTTGATCCGTCACAAAGGCATCTGGATTTTTATATTGTGTAACAACTTTCTTTATCCAAAAATTTTGTTATGAAACGTGTGAGTCGGTAAAGAATAAGTCAAAGATTATGTGACAATCAAAAGATTTATCCGAAATCATCTACCCAAAATTCTTTCAAGAGCCATTGAGTTAACATGTCATAGGATACAATTTATCCTTAACATAACATATTTGTTAGTACTATGTTTCTCTTTATTTCTGGTAATTTATTTTGGCCTGGAAAGAGGAAACATATCCATGTTCCTATGTATTTTTTGCAAGAGTGGCACAACAGATGATCTCTATATAGATCAAATGAACGTGTAATGTAAGTAACATATAACAAAACATATGGGATATGGTCTTTTTACCATTTAAGATTTGTGGTACCTCGTTGTCTCACACCAACATAGGTCCCTCCATCTTTACACCCAAAAGCACGTGGGGTGCTAAGTTTGGTTAATGAATGATTGATGTATAGGGCTCATGTGTTTGGTTCATAGCTGATCGAGTGCTTGAATCTTTTATCTGAAAAGTATAGTTCAAATAAGTTAAAGATTGGGTAAGAATTGCACCAAGATATCGAAAGTCGATTTACAATTACATAAATGTCGCAACAAGGTAGGGTTAGTCGATGGAAACCATCTACATCGAGTCTTAAAGTCTATAATCATATAGAGATCAAGACTAGTTCGATCTGAAGAGTGGAGACTTTAAGTGTGAAAGAAACCAATGGGTTGGATTTTAGCTGGATATAGTCTTGTTTGATGGTGGTGCAATCTACCCAGAACACGATGGCCGTGATCTATTCGTTCGAAATGACTCCAAGCACTTTTTCTTCGAGTTATGACAATTTCATTAAAGTTTATCGAGTGTTCTGTAAATAAAATAGCTCATTGTATTATAAAATATTATTTCGTTTCGTATGTTTTGATGAGCCCATACCAATATCTCTTTTAAGAAAAAGTTGATTGTGAGTAGGCCCAAGGTCATATGGGTCAAGGCCTAACAACATGTCCTACTTGGACCCAAACAGATATGGATCAGAAAGAGAAAATACACCTGCAAATGAGTGGAAACAGCCCAATAGGGGTAAAAATGTCTTTTACCATAAGTCAAACCTCCAACCACAATCAGACGGCCAAAATCGGCCTACCACAATTATCCACAAATGGTTGTTGGTAGGTCAACGTTTCAGATGAGCGGTCAAGATTCCACCATCATCGCGCCATCGCCGATGCTCTCTCTCGCTCTGTTCCTCGAAACATTTGCCACTTTTCTCTCAACCTCTCTCTCTCTCTCAATCGTCCGAGTACATATCTGTCGGAGCTAGATTTTCTTTCCCGGTCTTCGAAACACAGCTTTGTCTCTCCGATTGCCTGACAATTTTCCGACTGCTTAATCGCCATGGCCGTCGATACCCAGCAATTAGATGATAGGTAAGCTCTAAACCACCGTCTTCATCTCTTTGCTTGGCTTCTTAATCTCCCAATTGGCTCAAAATTAACCGTTGCAAACAATAAAGTTTCGATTTTACGCTGTTTTGGAAGACATAGTGGTGAATTTTGTTCTCATTCAAGCGTTTTAGCTTTCGGGGTTCAGGAGTTGGAATTGGTTTATGGCCGAGCTGTGAACCCTTTTCAGGATAGAATCTGAATTTGTTGATTTTATGTTTCTTAGGCTTGTGGGGTTTTATAAATTTTGTAGCTTTCAGTTCAGGAGCTGGAGATAACAGAGATGTTTTTTGGGATGTGATGTTTGAAATTTGATTTGTCAAAGTATTGGTTGGCAAGAATTTGCTATAGTCAATGGTGGGTGATGTTATGTTTTTGGATTATCTTGTTGAAAATTCAAGCTTGATAGGCAGGAAAATATAGAATATAGAAGAAAATAAAGAACATGAACTGTAAAATAAATCTTAATCTTAACATGTTTTAATCTGTTCCTGGTTATAGGTACATTTGGCATTGCAGGAAGCATAATGTACCACCAAATACTTCAGTTTTATCCAGCATCCACAACTTCCAGGTTAATTAATTCGATGTATTTGTTGCATATCATCTGTATAATTATAGTCATAGATATTGATAATCAAAGCATGTCTTTGGTTTTATTTCATTAGTGAATGTGAATGTGGCTTATTTCTTATGATTCAGCTTGATGTTAGAAGATCCCGTCATGAGCTCCACAGCTTTGGGATTATCTTGGATCATATCAAGGACGTTGATTTTTCTCCGCTTCATGATTTTTTAAAGGAAATAGACTTCTCCAAGATCGAGGCAGTTGACATATTTAACGAGTCTTCATGTGCATTGAACGGAGAATATGCTTTGTCACTTATGCGTGCTATCGGTCATAAGCTTCAACTTGTGGATCTTCGGGATGTATCTTTTGGAAAGGACTTCTTGCGGTATGTATTAGGGCCTTTTGTGTGAAGGATTTTTTTTATTCATTTGGAGTAACAGGTAATTTTTATTTTATTTTTAGGGATCTTTCTAAGAGAGGATTGCCATGCCAAGTCTTGAACTTGAGATCATCCCATTTTCGGAAACTCAACATTTCGGGAAAGTTCTTGCATATGCATACCCTGAACCTCGATTTTAGTACTTCACTAAGCTGCTTCCGCGAAGAATGCTTTGCTTGCATGCCAAACCTTATGTGCTTGTCAATGTGTGATACGAGGATATCGAATCTATGGACAACAATTGCAGCGCTTTCTAAGCTTCCTTCCTTGGTGGAACTAAGGTTTCAGAACTGGGTTTGTTGCAATGACATGGGTCAGCAGCAAAACGGCGGGTCTTACATTGGAGAACTCGATGAACCCAATTCAAGCACAGAAGAGGCTTTTAGGGATTTGTTTTCATTCAGCAGCGCGGCTTTGAGTCATGATGCTGCAGCTGAGGATTCGTCGGATGATAGTGAAGTTGACTTTTCGGGACACCAGCAAGTTTATGGTTTGATCAATCAGTTATCGACTGTAATATCTGAGTTGAATGGTCAAAATGATCTGCACAATGAGGTAAGTTGAATTTTCTCATTCATTGCACATATCTACCTTTATGAATTGCCCACAAACACCTCTTATGTTGTTCTGTTCCTTATTTGTTCTTCTCCTTTGCAGGTCAGTTCTAGTCCTCCCTTGAGCCTAGGCGAGGAAGTGGAAGGCGCTCAAGACCACATCACATACATAGCCTCAAAGTACATTTCTTCTCACGCTTCGCCTATATGCTTTGAGAAACACTATAGAGAATACATGATAACTTCACTACCCAACTTGAAAGTCTTAGACAACTTGCCCATTAGAGATATTGACCGTGAACCCGCTTCTTTGACCTTCACACAACACTTCGAGTCCTTACCATATAGAAGAAAGCATAAGGAGAGCATAGTTAGTATCCTCCACAAACGTGAAATCAAAGCAAGCAATACGTATACACAGTCTCACGAGCATGAGCCATCGTATCCTTCTGGACAATCTCGATATTTTTACACCCGGTCACTATGTGCTGCCAAAGTTGGATCTTCCGCCTGGCCTTTCTTGCAGCCATTGTCGATTTCGGGTAATGGGTTGGGAGATGAGAATAGGAATTTCCGTCCTAGGCAGTTTGAGTACCATCCGTCGAACTCTAGCTTGATGGTGTTTGGAACATTGGACGGTGAAGTCATTGTTCTTAATCATGAAAATGGGAAGATTGTTGGCTGTATCCCGTCACTTGGAGCGATGAATAGTGTGTTGGGCCTCTGTTGGTTAAAGAGCCATCCTTCTAAGGTATGTGATTAATAGAAATTTAGTTACTGTTAATTTTTCTGATTAGTGCATGTTCTTGATAGCTTTCTTCTATCTTTTTATATTTCTTTGGGTTAATTACACATGGCTACACCTAAGTTTACATTTTTTCACTTAGTTAAACCTAAATCCTAACCTAGAATAGCTGCAAAACGAACGTGGAACTTAGTCGTAATTATGTGAAAAACGTAACATGTGATTTTATTTCGACTTTTTCTCTTGACTTTCAGCTTATAGCGGGTTCAGATAACGGTTCAATCAAGTTATACGATATTGAACACATGGCCCCAACAGTTCCTGGCATGTACCACGGGATTAATTCTACCACCTTCGTAGAATTCGAGCAATTAACATCAGTCCACGTAAACTCATCCGATGAACTGTTTCTAGCAAGCGGGTACTCAAGAAATGTATCTCTTTATGACATCGGCAGTGGAAAGCGTTTACAAGTGTTCACTGATATGCATCACGAACATATAAATGTCGTCAAGTTCGCTAACCACTCACCATCACTTTTCGCAACTTCCTCGTTCGATCAAGATGTCAAGATGTGGGATTTGAGGCAAAAACCTATTAGGCCTTGCTATACCGCTTCGAGCTCAAAAGGAAATGTCATGGTTTGCTTCTCCCCGGACGATCATTATCTTCTTGCTTCAGCTGTCGATAATGAGGTAATCTTTGAATTATATTGGGTTAAGTTTAGTGTCAGTGTCTATGTGCTTTATTTTCTCAAAATATCGAATTTCATAGTAGGACCAGGTGTGCATAATGTTCTTAAATATTAGTTTATTAGATCCATTCTGAACCCGTTAAATTGAGATTAAAGTTCATCTATGATCAGGTTAAACAACTTCTTGCTGTCGATGGAAGACTCCACATGGACTTTGCAATACCTCCAACGGGAAGCACTCAAAACTACACCCGTTCTTATTACATGAACGGAAGAGACTATATCATCACCGGAAGCTGTGATGAACACGTAGTTCGCATTTGCTGTGCACAAACCGGAAGGCGCCTCAAGGACATATCCTTAGAGGTAATCTAATCTTAATCTTATGATGTTTCATATCAATCATGTACGAAACATTATCTCGATGATAAACCCAGTGTTTCTTTCTTTAGGGAAAAGGGTCAGGAACTTCAATGTTCGTGCAATCCCTTAGGGGCGATCCATTCAGAGTGAGTTTCGTGTAAACTGCACATAACTACCTTTATGAATTGCTCACAAACACGTGATCTCATAGTAAATTTTCCATATACACATGACTACCCTTGTGAATTTTCACGTGAGATGGTGAAAAATGGACTGAAACCATCAAAAATTTTGTTTTTTTCCGTCACATGACATGAAAATTCATCAGGGTAATCATCGTGTATATATGAGGTCACATGTTTGTGGACAATTCATAAGGGTAGTTACGTGCAATTAAACCTTTTCAATGTGAAACATGGTCTAAATTGTTTCTTTTCCCTCGTGCCTTTGCTTCAGCATTTCAACATGAGCATTTTGGCTGCTTATATGCGCCCGAGTTCAAAATCCGAAATTGTCAAGGTAAAATCGCTATCTTTTCTTAGTAATTCACGTTTTAATCGATAAAAAGAAGCCATGATTGCTAAATCTTCGAGCTTTATGTCTCAGGTCAATTTGCTAGCATCGAGCGATTATGCCAAGGAAGGCTCTTCAAGCCAAAACCCACACCCATCCAAAAGTATGGGAGCTTAGAAGTGCACTTGTCTCTGTACATTAGTAAAACATCATAGGTAAGCTCAAGAGTTCTTGAAACCTCAAGCTCAGCTCCTGATTCTCGGAGCCCACTTCAGCTCAAGACTTCTTGTTCCGGTTTTCTTGTAATTTTGGTGATTTTCAGGAGGTTACGTTGTAAATATCATCGACTTTATCCACGCTTATGATTCTGTTGAACACAAGAACACATACACTGACATACGCTCTTGTAAATCCACATTCTACATAGTTTTGATACATGGTACTCAACACAACTACAACATTCAAACGTTACATACAAATACGATATTGTCAGATCTCATTATCATAGTAGTGTCCGGAGATCTGAGATGGTTTGTCGGGATGAATCTTACTGCTTTTAGAGCCACCGCCGGAAACATCTTTCCGGTCGGCCACTGCGGCACCATCTTCTTTCCTCTTCTTCATCTTATCTTCTTGCATCTTCTTCTGCACGTAAATGCTTGCATAGCTTGCTCCGATGGACGACATGGTTCTAAGATACAACCTTAACTATGTAAAAGTGTTGGATTTGGTTTCTTGATTTGGTCTGAAAGTGGTATTTATAGGAGGTCAAGTGTGGCTTTTGGAGTCTAGGGTGGTTGATTTAAGGTTAGTGGAGATGTATTAGGTGGTGCATGTGCCATGGAACATGCAAGACCTCTTTTGCTAGTGAGTTGAGAACTAGTGGTCAAGCTTCAATTACCCATAGAAAAAAAATATATGTGTTGGTCGGTTTTGATGTAATATCCTGTCATTTAACTAAATGTTCATCATATTTATCTGTAAATACATTTGTTACATTTATTAATAGTAACTAATATAGACTATATAGTAAATATGAGGATCGAAACTAATGATCTGTGTCGATTCATCTGTAACTCCTAATAAGTTCTGTTTGACCTTATTGTAGTTGACTTTGATTATTGACTAATTGGATGAAAAGTATATACATATTTTAGTGTATAACCTGTGGACTGCATGTAATCAGCGGCTCCACTTATTTTTAGACTATGGTCTTGCACATTGTTTCTTAGTGTGTCAATGTGGAACATACTAATTAGCTACTAATTTGATTATTTAATCTCAATTCATTAACAAAATAATAATGTTGGTGTGAGCCATGCAGCTCCCAACTTGGACATATAAAAAAATAAAAAACCATATGGCATGACTCACTGGTCAGGTTATAGAATAATTCATTACAGATTTTATAGGTCAAACATACATAAATAGTATAACTGGACTTCTACACCATAACAACAGGACTGAACATTTCCATATGGACTGGAGACTACGGTGGAGGTGACAAACGGGTCGTGGGCAAAACCAAGTTAACTCTGATACTATGTCAAAGCCATGCTCATCCCAAAAGCTCGAGCTTATAAGTGGAGGCTTCATTATACTTATGAATGACTTATTTTTTTTACATACTTTCGATGTGAGACTTCAACACTTACCCTCACGTGTAAGACTGGACTTTTACACGTGGATCATTGTAGAACTAAACATCTACATATAAACCGGAGACCATAAGGTGAATGTTAAAATCACACATAAAAAATATACGAAAAAAATAAATGATTCATAAGTATTATAAAACTATCATCAAAAGTTGGTTACAAAACAAATGTCCCTACTTATCTTCTAACATCATTAAATATATTAATTTTTATATATTGGGCATGCCCATGCCCAAGTGTAGGCCTAAATAGCTCCTAGAAGGTAAAAATGGGCCTGGCTCAATGGACCCCAAGTCCAAAGTAAAAGCCTACAGCCCAAAAGGCCAGTTCATGTTTATTCCCGCTATAGTTTTTTAATAGGATAAAACGACGGTGTTTTAAGGCGGTTCTCACCTCCTAATCCCTGGTTCGTCTCCTCTTCAAATCGAAGCTTGCTTTCATCAACATCTCGATTTCGAGCTGTAGAGAGAGAGAGAGAGAGAGAGAGAGAGATTGAAGCACACAGATCTTTGCCGAAAACGCATCAATGGACAATTCTAAGATTCAAGAGGTACGAATACGAATCTGGGTATATTTATATTTGTACGTATATGTGTGTATGGTGTTGATTTTTTTGGGTGGTTTGCGATGCAGATTATAGAGAAGCAGGTGCTCACAGTGGCTAAGGCTGTGGAGGACAAGATCGACGGTGAGATATCGGCGCTAGATCGGATGGGCAGCGACGATCTGGGGGCTCTGAGGGAGAGGAGGCTGCAGCAGATGAAGAAGATGGCGGAGAAGCGCAGCCGCTGGCTCTCCCTCGGCCACGGCGAGTACTCCGAGATCTTCTCCGAGAAGGAGTTCTTCTCCGTCGTCAAGGCCAGCGACCGCGTCGTCTGCCACTTCTACCGCGAGAACTGGCCCTGCAAGGTACTTCATTTCTCCGTTTTATATGGATTTTGTGCTTTGGAGATGGAATTTTGAAGAATTGGAACCAGATTTGGCTGTGAAGTTGTGATTTTTCTGCTTAAGACATTGTTTAGTCTTGTACTTGTTCTAAGACATTGTGATATTGATTAGGCTTTGGGAATTAAACTTAATTGTGTCCTTTAGTGACATTGTAGCTTGATTTCTACTTGTTCTAAGAGATTGTGATCTTGTGTAGGCTTTGGGAATTGAACTTAATTGCCCTTTAGTGACATTCTAGCTTGATTTGTACTTGTTCTGAAAGATTGTAGCTTGAATGTGTAAGTAGAACGATGAGGGCCTATTTAGCTAGTGCAGGATTGTTCAAGTTTAGGCAGCATTTGTTCGTGTGAAGCCACTTCAGTTTTTGGGTTCATTGATAGGAGTTAACAGTTGTGTTAAGCATATATCTTTAAGAACAATAGCTCACCATATTAGTCTGATACCTAGAAGCACTTTGAAACAAAGGTTAAGAAACATTACTGTTTTTAGAATTTGTGATATGTATTTACCGTGGCATTTTCCCGATATGATACCGTTTCTTGTGCTAGTTTTACTAAAATGGTTTGCTAGGTATTTGAAACAAACCTTAGGCTCAGTTACTTATCTGTTATCTTGCACCAGTTAGGAAGTTAAAAAGAGGTTATCTTAGCTTGCTCCTCTTGAAACTCACTTTCTTATTTCATACATACTTTGAGATTCCTTGACAGGGCAAGAGTCATTGTAGTAGGTATCTACCTCTCACAATTAAGCACATGCTAGGGAGTTTGTGTAGGGTCGGCCTTTTTAGACTATACTATATGCTTTTATGTAAATAATCATGTTGAAGATCGTAATTTAGTTTTGTGGTTTAAGAGAGTATCATTGTACTTTGAAGGAAGCCCGATATATGGGAGAGCCAATACATGTTTTGAAGTTGATTTGCAGGTGGTGGATAAGCACTTGGGCATATTGGCAAAGCAGCACATAGAGACACGTTTCATAAAAATCCAAGCCGAGAAAAGCCCTTTCTTGGCCGAGAAGCTGAAGATCACAGTTCTTCCAACTTTAGCCCTCATAAGGAACGCCAAAGTGGATGACTATGTGGTATGTTGTCTGAAAACACATGAAGTTCATATGATTTTGATTTTCTTCCATAAATGACAATGTTATCGTTTATGTCACATAGGTTGGATTCGACCAGCTTGGAGGGACAGATGAGTTCAGCACCGAGGACCTGGAGGAGAGGCTGGCTAAATCTCAAGTCATCTTTTATGAGGGCGAAGCATCCATAAATCCATCAAGTTCCAGAGCTCAAACCAGGAGTGTCAGGCAAAGCAGAAATGCAGACTCATCGGATTCAGACTGAGTTCCTCACTGTATTTTAATATTGAGTTTCAACTTCTATGCCCGTTTTCAATTGTATTTGCTGTTTAGAACTGGTCTTTGCTGCATCTTTTTGATGCTAAGATTAGAGTATACAAAACATGAGTTACTTCCTAATGATTAGCATTGTCAAAGGTCAATATTGGTTAGCTTTCAAATGTTCTATTCGATTCAGATATTTTACAAAATCTAGTTTATATAGTAACCTTCAGGCCTCGAGCGTGTCTAAATATATATTTATTTCTATAGGAAAGTGAACATATCACACAAACATGAAGCCAACATAGTACCTTTTACATCCTCACATACCAACGAGGAACTGACAAAAAGTACAAGCTACAGCCAAACTAAAAAAGAAAAGACAACAACTAATAATGAGAACCTCAACAACTCCTAACAAAGGTTACTTCAACAAGACAAACCCGCCCGTGAACCCTAACCATCAGATCAAAGATTGAACATGACAAACCCGTTCATGAATCCTGACCATTAGATCAAAAGATTCAACAAGACAATCGTTTTGAATCCTGTCCATCAGATCAAATATTTAACCCCAGCCCTTTACCTCCTCTTGTTAAACCCGCGGTTCTTGCTCGGTTTAGCTTCCTGCAGCACATTCTTCCCATGAGGATGGCTCTGCAGGAACGGATAGAGCATTTTCACAATATGGTTTGCAAGACATTTGTGCACATCTCCCTGAACAAACCAAAACAACATCATAAGACAATGTCAAAAACATGGTACCATTTTGTGGAATACTATGTTTTTACTCACCTTGGAAACTCTCAGAGCTGTCTGAACGACATAATTCCCGTACGAATCCTGGCAGACATTCAAGAAATTCGGGCTGCTAAGCAACTCATGAATGATCATCGAAGACTGATCTTCATCCGAGGATTGAAGACACTTCTCAACAACATTGCTAGCACATTTGTTCATGGAGAGAGTCACATAGTTCCCGTAGAGTTGGGAAACTATACCTGCTGTGGCTTCTGGTATGTCTAATTCGAGCACAAACTGCAAAACATAGTTCCTGCAAAACCCGTGAACCCAACAAAACCTTGATCATGAATATGATACTTGCATTGCTTGAAAGAGAGGGAAAGGCACAAACCCGTAGCAATTCACAGAGAGGGCTAACGAATTTGCAGCTATTTCACCAAGAAGACGGTCCAAATACTCTCCTCGAGCTTGAGACAGGCACAGTTGTAGCACACAACAACCTTGTCTGTCCAAGGCAAGATCAAGGCAGTTCTCTGCTACTTGATGTAAGAGACACTACAAAGAAGTTCAAACAAGGTTCATTCTATCTATGAAATTGTTCGATTTGATTGTCACATGATCATAGTCACATATATATAGGGCATAGTTCAGATAGAAACCATCGTTTTGTTGTAAATTATAATAGGTTGTGTTGGAAACTATATATTTCCGATCTGATTGTCAAATGATCACAGTTCCATACTTCCATATATATAGGGCATAACGCAGGTAGAAACCCATCTTTAGAATAGAAACCTAAAAATCATCATTTTATTGAAAACTATAACAGATTGTGTTGAAAACTATCTATTTTCACACAAGTTTGATAGGTTCCAACACAATGTATCACAATTAATTTCCAACAAAAACCCTATAGTTTCTGTGTATAGTTTGCAACACACTTTTCAAGCGGGTTCCAACAAAACGTGGTACAGCATCATAAGACACAAATATATATGCATACCTTAGTATCTCCGAAGGGGAAAAGCCTCAAGCATTGTTGGATCACATGATGACCCTTTTGATCCTTCATCAAAGGAATGCCAATGCAGCTCAAACTCGAAACAATCAAGGACTTTTGCTCCATTGTAGTGATGCACTTGAGCAATTTCTGAATAGCTCGAGTTCTACAAACAAGAAAAAGATCGAAACAAATACATAACAAAACTCACAAAAAGTCATAGCAAAATAACAATTTCTATGTACAAGTTTCTTTACCCATGATCATCGGTGCAAATACCCAAAAGCTTCTTCTCGTTGGTAATAGCCGGAGAGTACAAAACCTTAGTGATTTGAGCTTCATTGCAAACCTCGAAAAGCTTCTGAACAAGATTGTTCCCAAACTGATCCACAATCAAGTCCTGCAAGGACTCAACGATCTCGGAGAAGATGAACTCAATCTCCTCCCCGTCTCCATCCTTGAGTTTCTCCTGCAAGAAGAGGCAACCATGTTGCTCCTTCGCGGCGAATACAACCCTTCCCTTGAGCTCCTCCAAGGAGGAGTAGCTCGGACGCTGCCACGAGGAAGAAGAAGCAAGAAAAGAGCCCTCGAAGCTAGACCTATTGGCTGATCTTCCTCTTCTTCCCACAAGATCACGCCTCGATGATGCTACTCCATTGTTGTTGTACTTTCTACTACCATTGCTCACAAAAGGATTGAGCAATGGAAGATCATGACCCAAGATCGGAAAATTACTAATATTGCCACTAGGGTTGTTCCTAATGATATCATTGTAAGGATATTGTTGGCCTTTAACGGCTGATTCAATCCTCTTCTTGTAAAGGTTATGCAAGTGTTGCAAGTAGTAATAATCTTGTTCTTGAGGATTAGGGCACAAGTTGTAACCTGGACGAGCAATGGCACCGAACCCTTGACCGGCGGCCACCGGAGCTGGAGCTTCCGAGAGAAGATTGAGCCTGTTGAAGGCAGCTGCTAGGGTTTGATCATTTGCTCCGGTGCCGGATCCGTTGTTGATGATTGAATGATGATCATGGTTCTGATCCATGGCTAGGTGGTGATAGAACTCACTAGCATTGGGATTGAGACGAGGGTTATAATTATTGTTGTAGATCACTTGTTGTTGAGGCTCGTAGAGATGGTTGAGGAGTGATAGTGGAGGTGAAGAGTTTGGGTTTTGAGGGGTCATGTAATTATTAGGGTTAGGGTTTTGAGAGGTCATGTGGTGATTAGGGTTAGGGAAGATGTTGAGGAGGTGATTGGAGGAGGAAGAAGAAGAATGAGCAAGATCAGCTTCTTCACATACGTTTCCCATATTCAGAAGAAGAGAACCCTAAAACCCTAACCCTATAGATTATTTTAAATAGAGCTCAAGGATTAAGGAATTGGTTTATTAAATATGATGTGTTTTAGGAATTCTAGTACGGATATATAGAACACAAAAAGAGAAGTGTTTTATTGGTGGGTCTCTCAATAGGGAGCATATATATATCGAGAATAAACGAAAATAAATATTCTTTTAACTCTATTTATTGAGGGTTTTTTAAAAAGGTTTTTGTACTTTTTTTTTTATCTCATTATTCAGATAGATAATATATTTTTGTTGTTGAATTTTGAGTTGGAAAGACTCTTGTTGATTTAAGGAAATAAGTTCAAAAATTCCTTTTTTTTGTTCATTGGGTTAATATATATGTGTTTGTTTATTTATTTATTATTTTCTATTTGTTTATTCTAGTTTTTATATGATTGTTAAAAGGAAATACGTTTGAAATTTGAATGTTCTTAAAAACAAAGCCTGACATTCTAATTTATTTCGTTCTTTTGTATATAAGCTTCATAATGTAATTGGAAACAAAATCATAATCATCAAAACCATAAATTTAATCCTTTTCTTTTCATTATTCATACGTGTTATTACAAGAGGTTGAAGAAGGGCATTTTGGACACAGAAAATATATTACTCACATAATCACATTGTTCTATCCCTCCAAGTTCATAATATTGTTGTTGTGGACCATATGGGCTTAGTCTATCAATCAGGCCCATATAAAAACCTCATCACCCACCAAGTTATAATTTCTTTTTCTTTTTTTGAAATAGTTATAATTTCTTTTTCTTTTTTTTGAAATAGTTATAATTTCTTTGCAGTTGAAAATGAACATATTTTAATGAAATATCATTTCATTGTTTATTAGTTAGTACAAATCAATAGGTTAATAATGTTAAAATCCCATATATGATCTATAGCTTGAAAAAGAAATAATGTAGGAAACATATGTGTACTTTTATTAAATATTATATATACATATCATTTAATGATCGCACATTATATAACTCACGTACTAACAAACTAATACTAATAGACTCACACATTAACAACTACAACATAAGATAACATACTGTTGTTGAAACTCGAACCCTGATTTTATGTACTCAAGTTCAAATATTTGATTAGCTGGACAAACAAGCTTTAATACTTTTATTAAATATTAACAACATGTTAAAATTAAATTTACTTTTTGATTAAAAAAAAAACTGTAATCCATCGTCTAGCAAGGTCTGCTCATGTTTATGTTTTTAAATAAGTGACTCATTAAAGATCATACATTAACATCAATATCAACATCAACAAACAAAATAACAACAATAATTATTATTATTATCCATTTGAGTAATGATTGTGTATTTGAAAGAATCAATGGTCAACGAAACATTCTTTTTCTTCCATGAGTATAGCAAGAACAGCATCCTAGACCCTATATGGTTGCATGGTGATTAGATGTTTCTAGGCGTTCGGACAAGGTGGATAAGGTGTAATCACATGTTAAAAAAGGGTTTGACCACCACTTTAGGGGACCAATTAGTTCAATGTATGTGTGTGTATTAGTCTCGAGTCCATGAATTTCGATATCATATTGAGAAGACAAACGAAAGTGTCTTGAAGCCTAACCCCCACACTACACGTTGAAAAACTTGGTGCATATGTTTCCTTCCCATAATTATTGTCCTAAAATATAGTTTATAAACAATTCGGCTTTGGGTGGGTCGTTAATCACATGTACCTCTTTTCGAGACCGAGTTCAACATTCTTCTCTAGGTCATTATGGCCAATGAAATGGTTTGAAAAAGATATTTTTTCTAGATATCTAGATAGTATTGAAAGATATTTGGAATGTTTAAAAATCTATTAATGAAAGAATATTCTATATTTTTATGTGGAATATGTTAGTGTATTCGTTGTATTGTATAGTTCATGTCGTTTCCCTTATTCATTTACATGAGTTTATGGGTAGGATGATTTGTTTAAGTGTATACAAGTAATGAGATAGATCAAAGAGTTTTGAGTGTTTATAGCAAGTATGGTGCATCAGAGGACAACTATTAAACGATTTGTTTAAGTGTATACAATCATGAGATAGGTGTAACAGTTATTTTAAAATTGAAGATGATTTGCTTAGTTAAATAAAAATAATGCGACACATAAGTTTGAAGTATTTAGAATAAGTATGATGTATCGTAGGACTACTATTAGATTATCGCATCTTATGTATATATGTTATCTTGTTCTTTTGCGTAAGCTAGTAGATTAGATGTAATAGTTAATTAAAATCAAACATGATCTGTTTGATCGAATAAAAGTAATGAGACGGATAAATGAATTTGGAGTATTCACAATAAGTATGATGCATTGTAAAATAACCACCGGACAATTGTCTGATTTATTTATGTAATTTTGTAGTTTAGATGTAACAACAATTTTAAAATTGAATAAAACTTACTTAACTGAATACAAGTAACGAGATATATCAATAAATTAAAGTTTAAATGTCAAAAAGAGAACCAACGTTATTAAAAACACATAATTTAATCATCATATGATAAACATAGACACATATTGGGCCAATGTAGTGAAGATGTTGGGTAGGTGTTTGAGTGATTATAGACCCGACAATAATTTGGGTTAATGTGGGAAGTGTCCTCCATTGTTTTACTACAAGCCCGGCAAGACCACTTAACGACCCTCCAAAATGGCTTCATTACATTATTTTAATATAAGAGTGTAACACAAAGAGCCCCACCTTTTTCGGGTCAATTATTTAAGATCATTATTTAATTAATTAATCCACAAGTTTTAGCCCATCATCAACCAACCAACCATCTATCAAAAAAGAATTTTAATTTGGTTGCATCTTGGTCCACCATATCTATCATGCCTCTCCTCCATCTCCATGCACACACCCCAATATGCAATCTTCTTGTATGTTTTTGGCTCAATTTAGCTTATACCTCACGAAATTGTTTTGCCCTTTTACGGAAATAACATAGTTTATTTATTTATTTATTTATTATTATTATTATTATCAATTATAAGAATAACAACTTATATTTGTAGCCGA
>JAYMSW010000431.1:0-22930 GCA_036897725.1 Erodium texanum | reverse complement strand
AGGATCCTCCTAGAAACGAAGCTGATGGCTTGACCCTAGAGACCATCGTAAGGTGGTAGGACCGAAAACAGCGGGGAACCTCGGATCCCGAGCGAGACCCGTGAGGTAACGAATGAAGGGCGAAGAGGATAGAGAGGGGACGATGACAGCTCCAAGATACCACTCCGACGTGTCCCACTCATACCATGCACAGAGAACCCTCCTCCATAAAGCATCTCCCTCGGTAACAAACCTTCACCACCACTTCAGAAGAAGACTGAAATTGACCTCCGACACTCTGTGGATACCAATCTCTTTTTCTCTACTGTTACTAATCTCTTTTTTCTTCCATTGATTATAACCTCAGCTTGAACCCTGCTGATAAGAAATCATCCCTGGCAAACATAAAAGGACCAACGGTAGTGAGCGAGTTAAGTGTCAAACTAGGATAAAAACAAATGGATCAAATTTTGCAAGATCCTCAATAAGTGGAGCAATGCTAGGATACTTTATCAAACTTAGCCACTACACTGCTACTACTGGCCCAAATGTATAAAGACTTTAATTTGATTCAATCAACAATGGCGCAAATGCTAAGATGTCTAAAAAGCCATTCAGAAACCAAAGAAGCGACAATAAAGAAACAACTAATACAAAAACAAACTAAGATGGTATAGAGCTACGTTCAAGTTACTTGGGAGGGAATATAAACAAATTTACCTCTTTGTGACATTCTTCTTGCTTCTCACACCCTTGCGCTTACCCACAGTTTTTTGGGGGAAGACCATGAATCTTAGCGATCTTGGCTTTGTTCCTTTTGAGGTCATACTTAAGAAACTTGTTGTAATCCTTCAACATGAGAACTTCATTTTCAATGGGCAAATAAGCAATAGGCAGAATAGGACCGGCTGTAGTGACTAGAGAGTCCGAAGTTGAAAGCATATTGTCCCAAGAATCCTCCACCTTCACCCCGTAATGCTTCAGCACCCACACGAGTCAATTCATCAACACAATTACCGTATACACAGAGGCGACTCTCCAAGGGCCAGACCCCCAAACCCACTTGCGCATAAGGGCTTGAACCCGAGGCTTTAGGAAGCTGCAGATCCACCCGCAACTCCTCAGCTGCAAGATCAAACCTAGCAATCAAGGAATAATTATTCTCTTCCAGAAGGGTGTTCGTTACCAACCAGTGCACAGCACCATCAGCGAAGACACCCACGGCTCGTCCGCGGAGAAAGTCATAAGGAAAACCCTCAACCCTCTTCCATGAGTTCGATTTCAGACCATAGACCATAACTTCACTGCCCAAAGTACAATTATATCGGACAACCCTCACCAGCTTGTAGTCGTCGTGAACGGAATCGTAGCCGAATCCATAAGTGATTTGATGCATAATGGGGGCGGCTTGGCTGGGGAAATTGATCTCGGAGTGAGGCAACCGGTGGTGCTTGCGGGTGGACATGTTCCAGAGCACAATCGCAGCGTCTGAGTTGTACAAGCACACCAAGCCATTGCAGCAACCTATTACGTTGGTGTTGCATTGTGGGGTCTTCAAGGGATGATCGATCTCGACGGTTCGTTCGAGCGAATGGGTGTTGAGGGAGCAGATTGGGCTGAACGCGATGATGACGCTTTGGTTAGAGTTGGTTTGGGCGGAGCTGTTGAGATGGAGTTTGGTGAAATCAGGGTCGACTATGATGGAGCACAAGTGCTTGGATGTGCATCGGAAGCGTAGCAGCGACTTGACCGGTAATCGGCAGAGTATGTCTATGATAATCTCCGGAGAAAGCATCGACATTGTTCTGGGTGAGGACGAGTGAGGAGGGACTCACTGAGTGACTGAAAGCGAGTGCTTAAAGGAAAGGAGAAGTGGTGTCAGAGTCAGACAACAAAGCCAGCGTAGAAATTGTTATTGGGCTGCGGCGGGTAAGGAGGCCCATTATAGCTGTAGATATATTTGTTTCTTAATCTTCAATTTGTTAGGAATTTTTGGACGTTGTAAAAAGCAATGTGAAAGTGAATTCAAGTTCACTCTTGAATCCCCAAATCTGCAAGTTATATACATTTAGGTCAAGTTCTGGGAATGAGGTTGTTAATGCCAAGGCTTTAAGTTAAGATGATTTGATCACTCATGGGGATGCTTAATTAGGAGATATTGCTCTAAATGTGCTTTTGAAGCTCATTTGTTTGGTCTTTTAGCGTAATGTTGAATGCATTCAGTTGTGTCATGTTTGATTTTCAACTCAAGTAATAGATTGGTGTTATGCACGCTTATGAGGTAACTAATTATGTGTGTTTGATCTTGAGATTTGGATATATATCTTAGTCTTTTTCTTTACTTTTGAATTGCTTCCTAAGTCTCACCGAGCTTCATTTTAATTTGATGATGACTTTTCTCACGTTTTCCTTGATCCAAAGTACTCCTCTACTAGGTCAACTTGACTCAAATTTTTCAAAACACTCCATATCAAACAGATGATTCATTCCAACCTATGTACTAAATGGTATATTAAAATATTATTTTTAATTGTTTAGCAGTAAAATAATTAATAGAAAAAATCAAAAATAATGTTTCATCCAATTACAACTCTACAATTACTTAAATATCATCATTACTTTTGGAACAATACTATTTACCATCACCAAACCCTCAACACTTAAATGTCATTATTACTTTTAGAGAAACACTATTTACCATCACTAAATTTAATGGAATACTATTCACTTTTACCAAATTTAAAGATATAAATGGTATGGACTGGATTGAAAATTACTACATATACTATATATTTTGATGTTTTTGTGATAGGTTGGAGGTGCTATAAGATTGGTTTCCCAACAATTTTTTCGGTTTCATTCTCTTTAATTTTAAACTCTCAACCTAATGAGGACCTAGAAGTCCTCTAAACGGAAAAAAAATTCAAATACTCAAGCACATAATATTAAAGGTTAATTTTAAAATGTTACAATATACAAGTGACTAACTTCATATACTTACTGTATTACTTTATCTATTTCATTTTGCTACGCTAAACAAATTTTAAAGTGTTGAGTCTGTTAGTTTGGATGGAAAACATCCAAACTTTAGTCATGTGCAACACATGCAATATCGAATTTTTCGAAATGACCAAATTACCCCTAACATAAAAAAAGAAAAAAAAATGAAAAGGGGATCTCCTCATCTTCTCCGTCGAGATGCGATGGATGGTCTGGGCAACTCTGCTCCTACTCTCTCGATGAGCAAACAGGGTCTTTTCCAGTTATTGATCCGGCAAGGTAACATTGGGCCATTGTGCTCTACCTGCAGGTTTCACGGAGATCGGAAGATTTGAGGTCAGATTTGGGTTACCTTCATCGTCACCTTTAGCCACGATCCACGCCCAGATCTGCACACCCTTCGTCGACATCTTCGGTAGAAATCCAAGACCAAGACGCTGAGACATCGGGGCATCAAAAGATGGAGATCGATTTCAGCACAACTCGACCCCTCTGACTTCGATCCACGGCCAGACCTGCAATCCTTCTCTGCTGTTCGGGCGGCTTCCAGGTCGTCGTCCACGATGTTGTTACAGAAACCTTCACTTGTTGCTGTCGAGACATCGAATCGAAGCCGGAAAAACTGAAACGCCGAGAGGTCGAGGGAAGAAGACGATGATGTCATCAGTCCTTTAAAAAATTAATCGTTAAGAAATAAAAAAAATATATATCTAACTTTTTTAATTAAAAATTGTTTCCAAATAAACTTTTTATTAATTTTTACATTTTTGTAATTTTCTACCATCTAAATTTGAAGATGGAGTTATTTTTTTCAATTTTATTATTTTGATTTCAAAAATATATTTCCTATTTTTCTAAAAAAAATATTTTTCATTTCAAAATTAACAAACTATTTAAAAAAACACATTTTTTTATTTTAAATTTAAAACTGTATTTAAAAACCATTATTTTTTAGTTTTATTGTGACCAATTTTTTAGTTTTACTGTATATGAGTAATTTGGACATTTCACTATAAATCTAATAGAGTTAGTCAATATTAACATATTTTCATTCTCAAATTTGTTTATTGTAATTAAATGAGGTAGATAAAATAACACTGTGAGTATATGAAATTAATCACTTATATATCCTAACTTTTTAAAATTAACCCTAATATTAATGAATCTAACTTAAATTAAATATTAAATGAATCAAACTCAAACGAACAGAGGAAGACTAGCTTCTGTTGCATTCTTGACTAGTCAAGTACTGGTTTATCACAATTTCAGACTCACAATTGACTTCAGAACCAGTCATTTTATACTGTCAACACCACGTGGACCAAGAAAAATATTATACAAACTAGCTCTCTGCATCATTACCGTTCTATGAGTCCAAACCGTTAATCATCGCACATTGTCCCGATCGAGATGACCCAACGGCAGAGATCAGTAACACCTCAAAGTTGTATTACACAGACGATAATAGCCTCTGTCTCGTCTTCGAGGAAGCTGACAGAGAAACAGCTTGGTCTCAAATGGTTGACGGTCAATGATATTCAATGGGATTGTTCAGACCTTCAATCCTAGATTAAGACCACCATCACTCGATACCTCCATGGAGTACTAGCTCTTCTCTTCCCTCGTGTCGCTCGGATTCGAAGCGGCGTCGTTTTCTGGGTTGATGACGATGAGGAAGGAGGAGGAGCCGATCGAGTTGAACGCAGTGCGGTGTCTGGGGAGAGGGTTTGATCTGGCGAGCGATTTCAGGCTCAAGTACGCCAAGGGGAGTGGCGGAGATGGCGGCGCAGATGGGAGGCTGGTGATGCTCTTGCCCAACAAGAGGGACATTGCGGTTCCTGGTGGAATCACGATCGAAGGTGTTTCGGATGATATTAGGTGCGATAAGGGTGATCGGATTCGGTACAAGTCCGATGTGCTCCAATTCAATCAGGTCCGTTGGCCGACTTCGATTTGTTCTTGGTTATATTAATTTAGAGAATTGAAACATGACTTGCTCTAATCCTGTTTTTGATTGAGTTATTTTAGGTGAATTAATTTTAAAAAAAGGGTTTGTTTTAGTATGAAGGTACAGCTTCTTATCCTGCCAAAACTGCTAAAGAAAGTAATTGTTCTTGAGTTGAGTTTTCCTCTATCACATGATGGATTTTTAGTTTGTGGATGCAACTAGGACCACAAAACAGCACTTGGTGGAAAATCTTTGACTGATGTGAAGGTTGTGTGCTAATTCAGCCAGATTGAGTGTTTCCATGGAGTGGCCTATCATTGATGTTAGCAGCTACTGGCTTCTATCACTCTTCAGGTCCATGGAGTGCTGGCTAAATTTGTAATTTTGGGATTACCGAGATTACATGTGTTTGATTTTAGCAGTCTTGAACTGAAATGTTAGGAGTTTTAGCTCTCTTTAAGTTTCATGGTTGTGGGATAATTAGTTTTCAATTCGTTTCCTACATTCCATTATGCTATGTGGCATCTGGATCCTATTCCTGTGTGATGTTTGACGCATTGCACCAATGACTAGTGGAAGAGACTTGGTTGAGGTTGTCGTCATCACTAGTGGAATATACTGTGGGAATCGAAGGGCAATTGGTTTTGATAATGAGTCAGGGTTGTTTAGCAAGTAAGAGTAGTAGGCTTATGGCGAACGAAGTAACAATGAAGCTTTTGAGTATGATATAGTACAACCCTGAAGAATGCTTACAGCAAGTCTAAGACAGTTTCTGTGTATGGTTTTCTCATTACTGCTTTCTCTAAAAATTGATCTTAACACTTCTTAATATGATAGGAACCGCAAGAAGAAGAAAAAAAATGGCATAACGGATCATTCATTGATCAGATGTTTTGCATGATATGTGATGGCATGATATTATGGTGGAAATATTGAGCTGATTGCAAAGTTTTATCTATGTGAAATGAGTTTGAAGCCTAATTTGTAACCCGTTCATTTTTATGTCTGATTTTATCATTCTTGCCTTGCAGATGTCTGAGTTACTAAACCAGAAATGTTCAGTACAAGGAAAAGTTCCGTCAGGCTATTTCAATTCTATTTTCGATCTAAGTGGAGATTGGTTTCATGATGCCGCAAACAACAAAAATCTTTCTTTTGATGGTTACTTCATCTCTCTGTACTATATGCACCTAACAGCATCTCCGTTAGTCCTTCAAGATAAAGTAAAGAATTCTGTTCCATCTCAGTGGGATCCAGCAGCTTTGTCTAGGTACCTTTTTCTTCTTGACATTATTATTTGAGTCTAAAAAATTGAAGGCACGAGTACTTGGGACTTGGTCAAACCAACCCAAAATGCACCCACATAAAAATTGCCCCCCTATTCTGATGCAACTCATGGACCCACAAGTTCACTGGGTAGGTGCAAGTGATTTAATGAGGTAGCATCTTTTAATTGGATTGGCTGAGTTCTCAGTCAATTGTTGACATATACCCATCCATTTAACGTATAAGCAAATGATAATTACTCATTTCACTTGAGGTCATAACTCCGCATGATCTAATTTTTCATGCATCATGTAAATAGCACCTCAACAAAGCATGTGATCTTGTGCTAGTTTGATCAATGGATGCTGATAATTTGTTAGGCAGGTTCATTCAGACTTATGGAACACACATCATAGTAGGGCTTGCAGTTGGAGGCCAAGATTTAGTTTGTCTCAGACAGAATCCTTCTTCATCAATCCACCCGATGAACTCAGAAGTCATTTGGAAGATATTGGAGATTTTCTATTTTCAGATGGAAGTAGCCCTTCCCTACTACAGAGGAAAACAAGAGATGGGAAACAAAAAGTATTAAAGCTTGGTCTTTCACTATCTTTCTTTTTTATTTCCTTGGATATTATATAACTGACAAATGCAATCTGTTCCTATAGATGCCCGAGGTATTCAATCGAATTTTGCAGTCAAACACTATGCAATTGGCCAGTATGACAGAATCATCAAGCAAGGATGTAAGTCAACTCTAGAGATTCCTGGTATAAATTGTTAATAGCAATTATAAGCTTTGAATTAATGTTATAACCTGGATCAGGGTCTCACTATCACATGCTCAAAAAGAGGAGGTAATGTATTATTGAACAGTCACTCTCAATGGCTCCAAACAGTGCCTGCTAAACCAGAAGCTATCCTGTTCAAGTTTGTACCCATTACTTCTCTTCTTACTGGGATTCCTGGCAGTGGCTATCTTAGTCATGCAATTAACTTGTATCTACGCTGTAAGTCCTCAAATTCTCAAACAAGGAAATGCAACATATCTTTTTTCCCTCTCCTATTGGCACATAGCTATTATATATCTATAAGCATTGAATGATAGTGACTTAGAAAATTGTTTTGTTTCTATAATTAATGATTTGCTAGTAATACCCTTCATTTTGGATGTAAGTTGTTTGGTGGTAGACAATCAGATTTCTTCATTTTTTTTCATGGTTGACTTCAAGTATAAACTGAAGCATGGCTAAATTATACTTTTTGTTATTTTTTAAGTCAGTTGAAATTAGCATCCTGTATCCTAGTTTGTCCTTTTGCTTGATTTTATTTAACTTGATTACTTCTTAACCATTCTGTTGTATTTCCCCCCTGAATTTCAGTCTCATATCATGTTTCTTGTTTTAAACAATGATTATTTGTTCAGACAAACCTGTTTCCGAGGATTTACAGTACTTCTTGGAATTTCAAGTTCCTACACAATGGGCGCCTATGTTTAATGAACTGCCTCTAGGGCACCAAAGGAAAAAGGCCTCTTGTCCTTCCCTGCAATTTAGTTTCATGGGTCCGAAAATACTTGTGAGCTCTTTCCAGGTACCTGCTTTCTCTCTCTTTCTCTCTCTCTCTCTGTGATGCTTGAGCTGTTGTGTTTTTATACATAGCAGTTTGGGGGAACACTCAGGTGAAAACTGAAGGTTGGAAAGTTAAATATGGGAACTGGAAACTAATCATAACCATTGGATTACAATTTTAACCGCTAAGATGCTTCCCAAAGTAACGAACATTCCAACCTTAAGTTTAGAAGCATCTCAGCCGTTAAGAACTCTAATCCAGTGGATACTAATGGTTTTCAGTCTTCGCTTCAACCTTTGGGTTTCACATGATTGGTACTTGTTATGGGTCTAGTTTCAAGAAAATAATGGGTCATTTACTTAGACATTTCATGGTTAAGGTCCCTTCAGTTCTAGTTGGCTCGCTGTTACTAGGTTTTGAATTTCTATTACTAGTCAATAATAAAGATTAGATCCATCATCTTCTCCAACCTTTGAGTTGGGAGCCTTGTGGGTATATATGTATGCATCCACTTTTCAATAAACGAATCAAGAAGAAAATTATCAGAAAATCAAAGCCGAAAGGTTTTTGCCGAGATCTTGTGTTCTCTCTAACGAATGCTACCATTCTCTTTAATGAATGCTACAACTACATATACCATAACTCGATCCACAGTCCGGGACTATATCATTTGGTATCATAACATTCATTAGAGAGAACGCAAGATCTCGGGGAATAGGGAACTTCTCTCCTATTACTATTTATTACTGGGAAGTCTTCTTTTATCAGCAATTTGTATGTACCAAGATATGGACTCAAGATCTAACTTATGTAAAAGTAGGTTGTTCATCACTTGGCCCAACTTATGTTGGTTAACTGAAAGTCTTACTCTTACATCATCATCTGAAAAGCCCTTATGCCTATTGATATGAGGAAATTACTGCTTATCTATTTGTGGAACAATGCATAAATAAGAGCTCCTTATCTCTAGAAACTCACAATTGCTTTGGTTGGATTATTTATCCCAGCCAACAATCCATGGGAAGAACAAATGGGAACAACTGCCTTTCCAAGCACAATAACGTGCAGCTGAAATAATTAGATTGCTGCATTGGTCTGTTCCTCTGTGTACAAAGTTCCACAACTACATGACATGGCACTTTAAAGTATCTATTCCTTCTTCCATTTCAGGTTTCAAGTGGACAAAACCCAGTCACCGGCCTGCGCTTGTATTTAGAAGGGAAAAAATGCAACCACTTAGCATTACATGTACAGCATCTATCAAGCCTTCCAAACATAATGAACTCTTCACTAGCCAATTCTGCAACATGCAGGCAAGGTCAGTGGCGTGGTTCTGATGATTACAGATCAAGTGACCAGTTCCTAGAACCGGTTAATTGGAAGAGATACTCAAATGTTTGCACGTCAGCTGTGAAGCATGACCCAACTTGGTTGCAACGAGATTCAGATGGCGTATTCATAGTAACTGGTGCTCAGCTCCTCAGTAAAGGGAACTGGCCAAAGACTGTACTTCACCTCCGTCTCCATTTCAGCCACTTACCCCATTGCTCTATCCGAAAAACAGCATGGGCCGCCGCACCAGCTTCCCAAAAGTCAAGTTTCCTAACAAATCTGAGTACAACATTTACCACTTTCACTCAGAAAAGCATTGCTGGTCAACTAAAGCCGGTTCCTGCAGCACTTAACTCTGGTGTGTACCCAGATGACCCGCCTGCACCTGTTCGCAACACGAAACTGCTTAAATTTGTGGACAGATCAGAGGTGGTGCGCGGCCCGCATGATTCTCCAGGTCACTGGTTGGTAACAGCAGCCAAGTTAGTGACCGATGGAGGTAAGATCGGTTTACATGTAAAGTTTGCTTTGTTGGATTATCCATGAGCTATATATAGTTTAGGTATAAGATGAATTGAGTGAAATTTTGTTTGTGTTGACTTTGTTTATTTAAATTTCTTTTGTTCATTGATTCTAAAATTTTAGAAGATGAAGATAACAAGTATTATGTAAGATAGTAGTGCTTTAATATTGTATAGATGATAAGGAACTATGTATTGAAAGAATAGTTGTGTACCTAGCGATTATTCGAATAAGCAATATAATTTCTTGTTTCTCGTCATCTGGTTGAATTGAGTTTGCTGATTATTCAAATTATGCCATTTTCTGTCAATTTTCAACCCACCAAGAAACAATGCCTCTGCTTGGTAAGGTTAACAAAAAAAAAAAACATAAGAGCGATGACACTGGTGCTTTTTAACTTAATCTGGAAATGGGTTTTGCTTATTTTCCAATGGAAGAACAGGATACAACATTCTTTTGAATGTGATTATTACAAGCAGAGCACCAAAGCTTTAAGTGAAATCAAGAAGAAGACGACCAGTTCTTCTGGATTTCAAAGCGGTATCTTGCATCCAAGTAGCATTTCCCATCATCATCCACAAACTGAAAAAAGGAAAAAAGAAGAAAATGTTGTAGATCAAATTCAACACTGTTTTTTTTTCTTTCTCATGTGATGTATCAGATGATCCTAGATAGTGTTTGGGTGATGATGTTTAGTTGAATTACCTTTGTTCTTGCAGAGTAGGAGCCCCTAGCAAACATCCCTGTAGGAATGCTTTCTTCTTCAAATGTGTAACTGTAAGGCTCTTGCTTAGGACTGTAAGTTCCCAGCATCACTTTTCTATTGTCCACTGTGACAATATCAATGAGCATGAACATGCGATTGTTTTTAACAGAGAGGGAGATATATAGTTGGGTTGTGAACAATCAATCTTGATTACCTCTTATGCCAGTCTTCCAGACAGTGTTGGTGTAGGTGAACCCAGAAACTATGTTGTCGGATACAGTGAAGCAGAATTTGAGACAAAACCGGCTTCCTTCCTTGAGGGTGAAGAGAGTGCCCTTCGAGTTTGGAACAAATGGAATTGGCAGAACTTGATCTGCCCTTCCCGGAGACACGATCGAGAGGCTCAGCACCTTCACTTCTGCTTCTTTACTCTCTGCTTTCAACCATTCAGGTTTCAGTTTTGTGTACAAAATGAGAGGTTTGGTATTGGAAAAAAAGGTAAGGAGTTTTAGTACCTCCGGCCGTGGAGATGTCAACACTTCCCAGTAGCTTCTCCTTCCATTTCTTCAAGCTTTCATCATCCTGAAAATTGAGAGAACAAGACCAGAATTGAATTTAGATGTATAACGAAAGGTAACACTTTCACTTTGCGAATTGGTACCTGATCTTTCTCGATTTGCTCCTTGAGAGAGAGCTGGGGACCAAGATCCAACTCTGGTTTGACTCTGGGATCATCTTCTTCCTTGTCCTCATCATCTTCTTCTTCTTCTTTGGGGTCCTTTGCAGGGTCATCGAGTGGAGGAAGCTGGGCAGGCTCGCAGCTTATTACCTTGCTTGAGTCATTGAACTCTCCTTTCTCCATTTCAGCGCTGAAGACAATGTCTTTAGGCTCAGAGAAACCTCCCACCATAGCTGCCATTTTCGAAGATATAACAAATGAAGTGCTCAAGTTTAGCAAGAACAATTCTCTGCTTTGGTGCCTACGCCCGCTACTTATATAGGCCTCTGACAGAACTTTTACTTCGATTCAAAGCTTCACACTATTATTTCTTTCACATTTGACAAAAAAAAGAAAAGAAAAGGGTTTATAAGACTGTGTTTTACCTTTTCCTACACGTGAATTGAGTATTGAGATAGTTACCACACATTCAATAAAAATATGAAAAATGAATTACTTAACTAAAAGAAAAGTGACTTTTTAGCTGTGAAATTGATCCAGATATATGGAATCCCATTTTAAAATTTTACAACCTCTCATGCAAAAGAGTGACACTGAGTTACAAGAATACGAATTGACTTTGGAATGGGGTAGGTGTGAAATGGTGTTTACGCATGGGCACATAACTGGAGGGACAACATAAAAGTGAGAAAAAGTAGAGATCAACACTCTAATGTTCTGGGAATATGACTTTCGCCGTTGAGTTTCGCCTTTAGTGCTTGGCATGAACCCCACAGAATGATGAACCCACATTCATGCCAATGTACCTGTAAACTGCTTTTCTCACATTCCTTTCCTTCAAGGAAATGATGGCCGATCAGATGGGTTTAACTACTTTACATGAATTTTCTATTGCACCAGCAAAAGCACGATTAGTGTCCCTCATACTCAATCAGGAAGGAACAATAAACCTACGACCCCACATGTATTAGACAATGATTAGTCTTACTAATCCACATTACCAACAACACATGATTAGTCTTCGGTTTCCATATCATAATTTCATATTAAGTAGAGAGTAATGTGATCATTATTGATGAAACAGAGTACATCATGATAAGTGCAATCCGATTATACAAATTTATTATGCTCAAGTTTCAGTAACAAATGGATCCATATTACATTTGTGAAGATCACATATGCATATATGTTTGATGTACAAGTGACGGCTGACCTTTTACTGGGGTTGTGGGCGGGTCTGGACTATGAAGACATCTTTGCCAACAAGACATCCTTCAACATCTTGAGGACACCCAAACTTCTGCTCAAGGAAGAAACCAATGGTAGAGAGGCACTGCCCGAGCTGCTGGCGGAACATAGGATCCACGGTCAAAGGTTGTTTGCTATAGTCAACCGTCACATGCAAAACCTCCCCATCACTAGGACTTGTCCCAAGCACCCTCAATTCCTCACTGAAATTTGCAAACGCCACTGTTTTCGTGACCCCATCAAACTTTCCACACGACAGACGCCAAGGTGTGCCCCGAGTTCCTGAAGCTAAGGTTTCTCCAAGCCCTGGAGCAACCTCAGCCTCTACGTAGTTAGGGTCACGGTCTGTTGGGCTTAGAGTGTGGAGCACAAAAGAAAGTTCTGGTGAAAGCATTTCCTGAACCAAAACTGCCATTGTAGCCTCCTTCTGGGGCACACCAGCAGCCCGACGGCTCAGGACAGCTCTTCTAGTGTACAGCGAAGCCCATACTCGGCTCACAGCAGTCCCAAACACCACAGGATTTGTGAGACTTACATTAGGGATCGAATCATATAGTCCAGCACAAGCCATCCCAGCCAGGTCCTCAACATTGGCACTTGAGCGGACGATTAATCGGGCGTTGCCTGGGAATATTTCCTTTAGCCTTTCAATGGTATCCTTTGAGGGCTGTGTAGAAGAGACCAATTGCTGAAGCTGGGTGCATAGTTTGTCAAGAGCACCACCTTCAAGTTGGGCTGTTTCTATTTGTTCTACAAGGGACTTGAAGAAAACTGTTGACTTGCTTTCCTGTAATGCTGATTCCATGCTGCCAAAGGGTATTACTGCCCCCGCTGGAACTTTAAATGAAGCTGGTACTCCATTATCGTTGTAAACTGCCATAGATGAGTTACATTCAAGGTTAGATGATTCATCCTATGTGCATACCTTTTCCAGTAAAACTTATTATTGATGAAATCGGGTAAATTGCACACATCTTCCTTTATTAATTGCCCACAAACACAACCTCGTAGTAAATTTCCAAAGGCATACAACCCCATTGTAAATTTTCCGCAGACACATGACTACCCTTATGAATTTTCACATGTCACCATGGCACAAAATAGATGGAAACCATCAAAGTTGTCAATATTTTTCTGTTAACTGACTTACGTGTGACTTTAAAATTTCATAATATCACAAAACTACTCATTCCCGTCCTTTAATTTCCGGTTTCAATTTGTTTCGTCTCAAAATACTCCTTGAATATATTGAAATCGGAAGATTATAAGATGGGAATGAGTAGTTTTTGGATATCATAAAATCTTAAAGTACCGTGATGAAGAAAAAAATCAAATCCTTTGATGGTTTCTGACTATTTTGTATGATGGTGACACGTGGGAATCCATAAAGGTAGTCATGTGTATGTGGAAACTGTACTATGGGGTTACATGTCCGTGAAAATTTACTATGGTGTTATGTGTTTGTGGGTAATTCATAAAGGTAGTTGTGTGCAATTAACCCAATGAAATATTATAAATATATGCTTCTAAATCAGGCAATTATAAAGAAGTGTAGACAAGGCAAGTCTGAGGCAACAATAATATTACCTTTATTAGAAGTTGCCGCCAAAGAGGCCAACTGACCGCAGGAAGCGGCCTTAGCACCTGAAGTTTGTGTTTTTGCATCTGCAAGAGGTATAACTCCTCCAGCAGAATCACCCTGAAAGATAATAAATGTCCTGGATGACGACAGATTGATAATACTGCAGATATTTTGGACTTCAGTCAACAGAATGAAAATGAAAATAAATCAGACCTTATTAAAGGAAGTAATTTTTACTGTGGACCAAGATGGATCAACATGTTCTGATGTTTTAACTGTGGAGGAACCATTCCCTGAAAGATTCTTCACAGGAAAGTCGATGTCACTACTACTATCTGAGGAAGATGGAACTACGGTAACACCTGCAGAGGATGCGTCCAGCCTGAAAAGCTCCACATGTATCAGAATCAAATCATATGATGCAGCACATGTAGGAAACGGGAGGTGCTTCTGTATGTTCTAAATGCATTGGAAGTTAATTTTTTAAAATACTTATTGAGCAAAGAAATCGAAAATAAATTTCTGTATCAAATGTTTGAAACAATCACCTCACAAATTTTCCAGTAAGTTTCTGAATGTCAGCAACTTTTTCATCATCTTCACATGTCACAAAGACAACCTTCTCCTGTAAAATGGAAAATAGAAATTCAAAATAATAAGAATAACAGACATATTCACCGAAGCACCAAGTGGAAAGCATTTCCTTCTGTAAAAAAAAAATTCAACAAGTTTAAAAGGGTTATGAGGAAAATTGCCTGCCGAGCCCTAACACCAAGATGAGACAAATGTGGCAACTCATGCAGAAGTATTACTCCATTTATGCTATTACCAGCTGCTGTTACCTGCATATCCATTAGTCATGATGATTTGTGTAAACATTTTTGTTGATGAGTTTACATCATCAAATGATATAGATATAGGCAGTGGGAAAAATTGATTTTGCAATATAAGATATTTCAAACCTCTTCATCTCCATCAGCTTTTCTGACAACAAGAATAACAGGTCCCTTTACAGATGATGGCAATGACCCAGGGACAATGCTCTCAACCTGAAGTCATACCAGAGTCATATATGGCCTTGAACATAGGTAGCTATTAAAAGTTTGCAACAGAGTGAAATAGGCATTCTCCAGAAGGGAACCAACAACTACAAGCATTTCATCAGAAGTATACATTACCTTCTATATCTCCGTTAATGCGTGATTCAATTATTTTATGCAAGTTTCAACTATATTGACAATGACATTATACAAATTAAACTCCAATCAGATTATTCTCAATATGAATTCCTTTTTCTTTTACCTTATTTTGTTTGTAGCAGAGCTAGGTACCCCCATGAACAAAAGGAATACAGCAGAAAAACATGCAACCCAGCTTTTGCCATTTCCACCCTTTAAAAGAACCACATCAATTTTATCAGAAAATAAGTACTGGGATGCTAAAACTTGAACCTCTGCCCTTTTCTTTGCCAGGATCCTTGCTGAATATATTTATCCTAGCCATTTACTATGCTTAATTTGGTCTATTTCTGCTGCCGGTTTATCTGGATCTTGGATGTTGTTGGTTCTCTCTGTGAAACTCATCCTTTTATTATGTACTACTAGTATTGCTGTTGACGATACCCCTTGTTGCTGTTGTTAATAGACAGGAACCCATACTCACTTTATTCAGTTCCCCTCCTAAGAGCTTACTCCAACCCAAAAGCTTAAGCTATTAGGTGGAGGCCCTAACTAGTATGTCACACTAAATGCACATTCTATCAATGTGGCACACTTCAATGCTCCTCTCATGTGCAGGGTGGAGAACACAAAGAGCCTCGCACTTGGACCAAGAATATATGCACAGGAAGGAAGCACAAATGGGTCACAGGCCCAATACCATGTTAAACTTGTTCCAACTGAAAAGCTTAAGCTATTAGGTGGAGGGCCCAACTAGTATATCAAGTACTAAATGCACATTCTTCCAATGTGGTACACTTCAACAGGGAGGATGGGAAGTTTGAAAGATATCATGTTATTTTTACCATTTTGTTCTCACAAATTAGCTGTAATTATAGTTCCAAGGAGGGCAGCAACAAAACAAGATTTGAAAAAGCTATAAACTTTGTAAGTTCAAGTGATCACATGTGTATACCTCAATCAATGTTCCCTGAGAAGTTCCAGGAACAAGAACATCCCAACCCTCAGACCCAAGAGTACTTCTGACAGCTTTCAAAAGAATGGTACAAAGTTTTGAAACCTGAAAAATCACGCTACAGAGGAAACATTCCAGTGAAGTTGATGACAAAAATATTGGTGGGAAATAATCAGTTACAGTTCTATGATCCCAGAAACCAACATAATATATGTAGCACCATGTAGGCATTCCGAAACAAAGTAGAAATATTCTAAACAAGTGGGTGTTTGAGCTTATTATACCCAGCACGAATTTCTGCTTCAGCATATGTTCTCACACTGTTATCAGGAATTCCGAAAGCTTTCCCCAGCATCTGCAATTGTGAAATGCTAAATTTAGAAACTTAAGATAGGTACTTCAAATCACCCAACACACCCAGACATACATCAAGATAAAGTAAATATCTAGCATCTTAGAACTGACGAAGAAAAGTTATGTCCGATGAAATTTTATTAACTTCGGAGACAGTAAAGAGGAGAAGGATTTATTACTACCCCTGCCACTTCAATTGCTTTGAAAAGATATTTAGAATTTGGATCTAGTGCATGCATATTGCAACAATTGATTGTAAATTCATGAGAAGTGAGAGAATACAGGTGTCAGTTTTATGATGTAAATATTCAACTCTGAACAAAATAAGAACAAACCTATTACTAATAGAAACTGCAAGCTGTATTACATGCAGGATAAAACAGTACAAACTATGCTTGATAGAGAAAACATGACTTAATACCTCAACTTTTTGAGGGAATATTTGGAGAAGTGCTTCGGAGTATTCTTCAGTTAACCTCCTTGATCTATCGAGAGTAGCTTTCAGTCTTAGTGCCCATATAGTCTTACCATCTTCACCACCTTTATCTGAAAATCGTACCAGGTAAACTGAAACGTTTTAGGCAAGACAAGACTAAATCACTAAATTAGACATACTTTGAGAACAGAACTAAGGTATGAAATTACTAGGAACTTACCTTCCTTTTCAAGCAAACCTTCCTTTTGCCATGCAAGGAGCTCATTGCCAATAACTTTACATTCTTCAGGTTTCCAGCCAGATAATCCCAGTTGACGAATGCCAGCAATAAGGGCACCAAAAGGATCATTCCAGGAGCTCACATTCTTCGAATCCACATTCTTTGCAAGCCAGAGAGCCCCTCCTATAGCTTCAATCTCATTTAGAAATCTGTTACGAACATAAACACGATTAAGGATCTGCTCCAATATCCAAAATCCGAGAACAATATAATCAAGATGAAAATCTGAGCTACCTGCTAAGAAGAACAAAAGAATAGTCCTCAAGGCCAATCTCAGAAAGACGCCACTGTACCAAGACAATAATGTTGGAGCAAACTATCATTTTCAACATAAAATACATTTCTAGTGAAGTAAGCAAAGCTAACTAACTACTACAAGATAAAGTCACCTTTTGACGCATAGCAATTGCAGTATCAGGGGCATCATTGCGAGGACCACTTTCAAGGCCTTTTACCAGTATTTCCCTCAGAGCACTTGCAGATTGCATCATTCGGATCAATTGATTTGATGCTTTACTATCAGCAACATCCCTTGATAAGCCATCCAAACTCTATAAGAGAACAAAACACCACCTATCACAATCTTGCCTGGATATCACAAATATAAATACAGTAAAATACCTGATGTAGGAATGTTTTTACATTAATGACCAGAAGCAAAATAGTGGAAGATAAAGAAAATTCCAGGTTCAGAGAAATATATCAAAAAGTACATTACTTTCAATTCAATGATCATAGAGTACTTTAAGTATAAATTTAACATATACACAGCTCATAGAGAGCACTGTTTCCATGAGCAATGTTGGGAGAACCCATTAGAAGAAAGCCTTATTTCCTTAGTTGGTACGAGCACAAGAGTGTAATATGTTTAGCCAACATTTCCTGTTTGTAATTACATTCATAAAAGTACAGATCTAACCAGACCCTCCAACTTTGGCACTATCTTACAAAATTTCATATGATACCTACTAATAAAAATCTCAGCTTGAACAGGTAAACATAACATACGTCATGCTAATATTGAGTCATCAAATGTACAGAAATTAGCAGAAACAACAGTTTAAATTTTGGAACCTGCATTCATTTTATTAATCTCGTGTATCAGTCATCAAATGTTTGTATTGTGTATCAAATTCAATCCTGAAATCATATTCATAAATGAAGATCAAGTAGATTTAAGAATAACCACATGCCTTCTTACACTCCAAGAACAAGTTAAGAGCTGATAAGCCTCTTTCGTCCAAGGATTCTCTAATTGATTCAAGATGTTCAGTAAGGCTGTAACAAAAAAAATGTAAATAGATGTCTGGTAAGACAAATATAAAATATGCCCAATGGGTATACCAGTCCAGAAACAGAAGTGATTTTTCAAATTATGCTGTTTTCAATTTATGCTTACTTTAGGGGTGTTCAGATTGTTATCACTCAATGGAAAATTATGTAATGTGAAACAGCTCAATCAAAACTGAGATAAGACCATACTGATGCTATAGAAACCAAAAATGTCTTCCAAATTGTTGAGTTCATATATCAAACCTTCCAGCATTGAAGAAATCTTTGAGTTCTCGATGGAAAATTTTGAATTGTTCCACAAATGCTTCACTATATTGTCCAGGATTCTTAGTAATTCTCGCAAGCATGGATTCCGTGGCAATCAAATCTTCCGGGCCAGCATTTCGATGAAGCTTATTTTGTATTGTATGCTTGATTTCTTGCTGCAAGTGTAAATTACATACAATAATTAATGTATGTTCTGCTTGTGAATAGCAACTTACATACAATAATTAATGAATGTTCTGCTTTCGAATAGCAACTAACTCAACAAATCCAGCAGGAAATGTAACCTTAAGGTCATGGGGGATGTCACCTCTGTGAGCAATATCTCTAATGCGAGTTAGAGGAACTGATGCAGTAAATTCTGCCTTAAAAGATGGTAAACATGGATGTATTTTGCGGATGACAAGTACTTCCTGCACCATGTGGATTAATCAAGTTACTGCAGATGCAATATCTAAACTAATAGAAAAACAAAAACGAGAGAGAGAGAAGAAAGGCAATGCAGATTTTATCACATGTTACTGGACTTGTCTCTGCTTATGTGCACCCGTTAAATTGTTAGTCAATTTATGAGGCACCTCCACGACAAAATTAAGCTATTTCCTAAACAATGTTAAAACGTCAACACGAATCCTTTAGGAAAACTCCTCTACTCATATTTTCAACTGGGACACCATAATGTTTATAATATTACAAGACCAATTGTGAAGGTTTGGAACCACGCCAAGCTCATGGGGTACTCAGACTCCCATAGCGATCACGAGGTTATTGAAGTGTTCGAGGCATAGAGACTGCCTTCACACCTCAACTAAGACTATCCCGTAGCTCTTGCCTTGGTCTCTTTCATTTTTCATTTGGCCAGTACCTTTCATTCCATTGTAATTTCTCATTCCTCATGTCTTACCGCTCAAGCGGTTGAGCGTGTGTTGATCTCATTTTGGAATCTCACCCTCTATCAATAATATTTTTATTCTTTCTGATAAAAAATAAAATAAAATCAGTCCATTATGCTCTTGGCTAGAGATTAGGTAACTGATGGTAACAGCAAGATTTATGGGCAAAATCAGTTTAAGGTGGCATGTAAAGCAATAAATAACTTCTTTATTTATCACCAGTGGGAGTACAATCATCGGTCATTATGAACATTACCTATTAATTTCATCAAGATATAGGGTAACTAAACACTTGATTCAGAAGGAAAAAAAAGACAATATTTGTTTAACTTCTGATAGCAAATACTAAATTTAACAGAATGAAAGAGGATATTCTTTGGAGAAAAAATAGACTAATGGTTCTTAATCTAAGTCACTGTTGAACGTGTAAATAAGAAACTAAATATGGAGAGGGAAAAATGTCAACAAGTTTAAGTGGCATACATTACGGAACCAAGTATGTGAAAAAGGGTACAGCAGAGGCCCAGAGCAAGAGGCTATCACCAATATGAAGTTTGGACTCTACTTATGCAGCCTTATCCCTACTTTTGCAAAACCTTGAATTGTATTAAACTAGACCCTATACTGAAGATCAAATGTCACAGTAAACAAGAATTACATATTTCAAATTTATAAAGGATTCAACACCAAAGACATGTATGATGAATCCAACACCAACTTTTTGGGGATAAAGACATGAGTTGATTGTATTTGATTTATGAAAAGAACATACTGCAAAGATTGAATGTCATTGATGTCTAACAAATTGACGGAGTCTCTGATAAAAAATACAACAAACTGAAGGGGTACCTGAGGTGAAGTATCTTTCCCAGAGGAGAACCGCTCCAATTCACGGAATATGAGTCTTGAAATCTCAGCATGCCTGTTTGGCCTATGATGACCTCCATCTTCAAAGCAGGGAATTTGGCCCGTATTTATCCACTGCATAACAATACATCTTAGAAGGGTACAGTAAAACAAAGTGAGGTGAAAGAAAGAAAAGAAAGAAAATTGTTATAGAGAAAACCTTCAGGTAGATAGCAGAATATATGAGAGCTTCCAAGCGATCCTCACGTTGCAAGTTTCCAACTAACAGTTCACGTACAACTTCAAGCTTTGCAAATAAGAGATACGTAAAAAAAAGGCAAACTTGTGAGTGGAGGTAATAACATCTCCAACTCATGATACATATACTGATATTTCACTAAGTCAAGCCAGATAAATTGTGTAAACTTATAACAAGGAGAAGATCCAAAATGACTACTATTTTTGTTTGGTTAATATTTTTGACAGCCTCATAGTAACCCATAAAACTGGACCAAGCCAACTAAACTTAGCAAACAACATTGCAATAAATCAAGATAAACAATCAACAAAAAAGGCAGAAAATATTGCGCAACAAGAATATAAAAGCATCTACAGACTACAGTGATAAATAATACTTCCCAAAAATACGATAAACAATATAGGGTAAATGTGTGATCAATAGTGATACCTTTCGCCACCAGTTTCTTGCATTCCGATCACCTTCAACCAACTGTAAGGCTAAACCTTCAAGACCCGAAGTGTCCCATTTTATTTCTGATTCTCTATTCCGATTCTCATTTGACCTCTTGAAGGAGACATCCTTCCCTTGCCACTGCCCAACAAAAGGACTTTTCTCCACCTCCAAAGGTGTAGGTGTAGCAATAACTTCAGACTTATTGTCGCTTGCAGCCACCATCTCCTCTCCAGTTCCTTCAGAACTCAAAGGCACCAAATCCACAATTTCCCCAGTTACATCCCAATGACATATCATCCTAAAACTCCCTCCTTTGGGCAGTTTCAAGACTCGATTATTTCCACTTTCCCACACCATACTCTTGTCCTCCCTCATAATAACAAATTTGTACTCAATAGATTGACCCCCTTTTAGATCCAGCTTACAAACCCACCCATTTTCAGTCCAGTTCAATGACACGCTCTTCTTCCACGATCCCAACTCTTTTGCAGATCCTAATAGCACAACATTTTCACCAAATCTAACCTGGTGATCAAGTAGCAAATCAAGCTGCACACGTCCTGGTTTCGACCTCATGTTCTTCTTCTCTTCCTCTCTGCCATGAAAACAAATTTTACCAATTACATAAAAGTTCCCTTAGTTTCAACTAAAACAAAATCAATAATGGCATATAGCATTGTGCTACAACATACAAACTGAACCTTCAAATTTGTGCATTTTAGAAAGTCCATTAATTTCAAGCATGTACATAGCAACAAATTATCCTAGTTCTGAGAGTTCTGAACAAAATTCTAAAATCAATCACATCACATCTCAAACAAAATACTTCAGCCACCCACCATGCTTTGTAAGAAACGAAAATACAAGAGCTCAACTCTATTTAGATTTCATTGATCAATCAAAACAACTTAAACACAACACTAATCATTTTTCCTTACTCAGTACTCTTTTCCTTCTGTTAAATTTCTCAGCAACCAAACCACAAAAAGAAAAGCAATGACACTCTCTGAAACATCAAAATTACCCGTTAAATCGAAAAATAAACAATGAGAACAGAACTAAAATCCAAAATAATATAATTCAGAGCAATAGAACGCGAAACAGTGAAAGAAAAGCGAAAGGAGACAAGGAAACCTCGCTGCTTGAGTGGAAGAAACACAGACGACCAGGGGCGAGTGCCTCAGAACAGAAATGGTAGGTCTCCGTCCGGCCAAACCTTGATCGCGGAGAGGGAAACTGGAAAGCCTGGGCCTGAGGCAAGGGACGTTGGGACGGTGATTTAAGTGGAGCTGCGTCTGCAGAGAAGAGGAGGATGAAGAAGAAGCGGAGAAGTTGAGCACACGCAGCGAATCCATTCGCTGAAGAGAATGAGAGGAAGAGTGTGAGAGAGGTTGCGAATTGGGTTCTTTTGAAGAACAAGCAAGAGAAGGAAGGAGGAGCTTCGAGGTACACAGATTACAGTAGAAGACTGAAGCGAGTGAAGATTAGCGAAGGTGTTTCTCCGCTTTTTCTGTTTTATATCTGCCACGTGGATTGCTGTAGACGAATAGCAAACAGCGATCAACGGACAAGGAGAGAGTGGACTGTTGATTAAATGTTTTTTATTTTATTTGAAATCACGATGGACCGCTCATCATCACGCACAGTACTAGTTTGATGCACGGGCCGTTTGCTCAAAGATGTCGGCCCGGAGCCCTTTCATTTTGATTGACCTGTTCGTCTTTTATTAATAGATTATTTATTCTTGGTATTTGTGTAATTACTCAACTTTTATTTTTTTATTTATTCACGCTTTGTTTAAATTCTGATTTATTTCATTCCAACATCAATATTTTTCTTTTCTCGAGATCTACAAAACAAGACTAGTGAAACATATATTTTTAGAAAGGGTTATGGTTTAGGT